>JAQZBX010002350.1:44248-73009 GCA_029593785.1 Cabassous unicinctus | reverse complement strand
AAAAAAAAAAAAAAAAAAACCAAGCAAGGTATTAAGATTTCAAGATCTATGTTGCAGGGAAAATTTATAATTACAGTTCCTAGAATTTAAAAAAAAAGGATACCTCAGGACAGTACAAATTGAGACCATGATCAAAATTGAAGTCAATCCATCCAAAATGCCTGCTCCATGAGAAGTATTATTTCTCCAAAAGAGAAAATCTATTTTGATTATTCCTTAGATTGCTTAGCAGAAATATATAACATGTAATAAGGAGTAGGTATGAATTGTAGCATAGGCTTTTTGAAAAAAAAAAAAAAGAATTAAATTAACATAAATCTATAAACCTATTTTCCATTGTCTCAATAATCCACTTACACTTTATCATTAACACTTACCCAATGCTTCAGTTTGGTAGATACACTTATCTACCAAAATTCTTTAACTTTTTATTTGATGGTTTTGGAATGAGTAGAGGAGTCCTTCCTTCTCTCCTCTACTCCCCAGAACAGTTACTGAGTAGTTGCCACACATGAACAGATTTGGCTATGGACCTTGTTATAGATAATTGAGATGACAAAGTTGGGCAAACTGCTCACCCACTACATAAAATCATGTCCCTAAAGTAGTTTCACAGTTGCTTTGCACTGAGAGACAAACTTGTCTCCTATGAAGAACCTGGTAAACAAATTTGATCAAATTTGTTGGTAAATACAATGATGTGTTATCATTCGTTCATTCATTCATTCGCTGACTATGCTTATCACAGAGCTACAGTTTCTCAGCCCTTTTGCCAGGTGTTGTCTGTGTAGACATAACTGTCCTACCCCAAACCATGTTACACTTATTTTTCTACTTCATTGTTTCTCATTGCCATGGTAGGTTGGATGCATTAATATTTGGTTATTTGTGTGTGTGTGTTCATATGTTCACATCTAGGCATGCACAATTATCCACATGGGTCTTAAAGTGACAGGACATAGGTGTATGCACGCACACACACACACACACACACTTTAGAGTGTCAAGTGAATGTAGGTTGATATGATGATGTCCCCATGTGCTATTATAAATCTACCTCTGCCAGTCAAGATTGTCAGTTTCTCAGATTGCTTGGCAAACAAAAGGTTAATGGAAGGGGCTGGAAGCAACAAAGTAAATAAAGTCACTTAATCGCAGGAAGCAGTTGCACAGCAACTGCAGCCAGGGAAACTGTTCTCAAGAACTAGCCATTCAAACAATGGAAAAACTGACCAGGAAGTGCTTGCTTCTCCTTACCTCTGTCTTCTGTTCTGTCTGCCATCTCCCTGTCTATCTCTTGCTGTTTCCCAGTGTCTCTGAGTATGTCTCTATTTTTTTTAATGTCTGTCTCTGTGGCTCTCTTCTCTCTTTCTTTCCATGTCTCTTAGTCTCTCTCTCTCTAGGTTGCTGCCTCTTTGCTTTTTTTCTCTGCACACACACTAAGGCATACCACACATAAATAGCTTATAAGAGCAGATGAGGAAACTTTCACCATTTTACCCCCTCAAGTTCTTTGCCCATTGCCCTGGCATAGGGTTAGTTTCAAGGTAGAGTCAGGTGTATACTCTCCTGCCCAAACCTCCACCTGTCAGCTGAGTGACAGCATGCCCAGACCTGGCAACTTTGTGTGGTAAATGTGATGTCATGACCGATCTAAGCTGTTTTATCAAAATAAACTCCACGGTGGCTTGGAGCTGTGTACCCCAGAAAACCATGTTCTTAATCCGTTCCTGTGGGTTGAACCCATTGTAAGTAGGACCTTTTGAAGATGTTATTTTTAGTTAAGGTGTGGCCAACTGAATGAGGGTGGGTCTTAATCCCATTACTGGGGGCCTTATAGAGAAGGTCATGGGGGAAAACGCCACAGGGAGAGAAGGTGGAAGTCAGTAGAACCCGGAAGGGAAGGGAGAAGACCGGCCATGTGCATTGCCAAGTGCCAGAAAGGCCAAGGAGCAAGGATTGCTGGCAGCCATCCCCAGAATGCTACAATCTTCAGGGAGAAAGCATCACCTTGCTGAAGCCTTGACTTTGGACTTCTCAAAACCATGAACCAATAAATCCCTGTTGTTAAGCTAACTGACTGTATGATATTTGTTTTAGCAGCTGGGTAACGAAGACTAACTCCAACATCGATATCAAGGTAAGTTAATCTGTGATAGAGAGGGATACAGGTGTCAAATATTGGACCAGAAAGTAGCTGGGCCCACCACATATTTTTCCTTTATCCCATATAATGAATTCTTTATCAGCTATGCTTTGAATAGGGGCATTTGATATCAGAGTTCTGATTAGGCTTTTAATTTTTACAGAAGAGGTGTGTTGGCCTACAGCCTAGAAGACTCTTATTATTTTTTTGTCTCTCAAAGCTGGGACTGGCAGGGGATTTCCCAGTATTAATTAATTAACTCCAGGCTCTTTTGGCAAGGTGCCTTGAAACGGATGGCGCGTCCTGAGCGACCCTCACGTGTACTTTATGCCAGCGATCGTTAAACTCGCAAAATCCCCTCACCTGGCTCCTTAGGACATTAAATGAAGATAACAAGAATAATAAACTCGCATATTAACATAAAAGCAATATTAATCTACTAGACACATAAAGAAAATGGTGTAAATTTCCTTCTGGGTGTGAGGGCAAATGCATATTCTAAGATCATTTTTAATGCTTGCTGTCCATGGGTCCCTAAGAGTCCTGGGATAAGGAAAGCTTGATTATGTGCCATCATTTACAAACACATAAACATACAGGGCAGAAAGCACCTCCATCACACTGTCACACTTCATAACACTGCACAAACACCAACCAGGAAACTCACTATGAACTGGGAAAGCAGGTTGCTCACCCTTGTACAGAAGCAGAGGCTGAGGAACTGAGATTTTGCAACTTCTTTAAGCCTCTGGGGAGGCAATAATAGGAACAAGGTTTGGAGTAAAACCCTTCTCGGTTACCTTAGAGAGTCAATTTTACAAATAGGGACCAATCCTAGTGAAGACCCTCTTGTATACATATGCATATGTTTGGATATGCTACAGATTGTATGATGTCTCCCTGCAGCTACACAGATAAGGCAGAAGAACTCCATTATCACCTTTATCTCTGAATGCTCGGGCCTGCCATTTCTTACCATTCACAAAGCACAAAGAAACACTCCCATACACACACACAGAAACACACTCTCACACACATGCACACACATGCAGGCACACACAGAAATGTGCACATACACCATCCATCCAAAAAGATTCTATTCTTTTAGTCATTGGAATATGCTGAATGAGAGAATGGGAAAAATTAATATGAAAGAAAAAATGAACTGAAATAAATGAATAATTATGGCACAAAAAGGTGACGTTGAGGAAGCAATGACATGTGGGAAGGGAAAGGTCTGTTTTATGAACAGTCCCCTTACCAAGTTTCAATGTGCATGGCAGGAGCGCTGGGGGGAAGCCAAAAGCACCAGAGAGAGATGACACATCCTTCACCCAACAGACTGGAACTTCTCCTGTTTATCAGCAGCCGCCTGGCACACTCACATGCACACTCGGTCCACTTGCTGAAAAGTGCTTCTATTTTTTATTGGAAAAACTGCAACCTACTGTCTCTCAAAAGCTTGCACCTTTAGAATACTTTTCTGAATTGTTGTCATGATTAAGGATATATGAAGTCACAAATGCCCAGAATGATGTCGTGTGCAGTGTGCTCAGCATCCAAGTGCTAGTGAGGGTTGCCGAGAGGCACTGCTTAAATAGATATGGTTGACAGAGCACTTGCATTACAATGAACAAATCTTTAAAGGTTTGGTACATTCTGGAGGGGTGAATATCATGTGCTAAAATGGGGATGCAAGGCATGCAGCATTTGATTTCTCAATAGCAGTCAATCCAGGCCAGTTACTATTATTATCACCATTATTACTAATAGATGGTATGGGAAGTTTTACTAGGAAGCAAACCTGCATTGTACACCGACTCCGTCTAATCCTCATAACCACAGGCCAAAGACGCTTTGTGTTATTAATGTCATTTTACATAGAGCAGGTTCTGTAGTTTGGCCAAGACCGTCCTCCTAATAAGTTCTCATTTGCTTTCTGAATAGCCAAGAAGATAGGAAAATTGTCGAGGCTTAATTAGTGAGGGATTGTGTGCCTGCGCTTTCCATGTGTGATTCAAAGTTAATCACAAGCCAAGAGCAGGATGATCACGTAGAGACAGTTATCCTTCCCAGAGCTCTTCTTTCACTTTGCTCAGGCTGGACGAGGCACTCTAGCTTTGTTTTCTTGAGTTAGGATTATACTCATCTTCCCGAAGGAAAGCGTTACTCTTCCCATTTTCCAGATGGGATGCGGGCATGTTAATCTGTATCAGTTATCAAGCCAAGAGAAAACACAAGGTCTGGGAACATGAATTAATGACTGCAGCTGAGTCTCCTATTGAGCTTTCCTACGGAGGCATTTCGGGAGCCTGAATCACGGCTACAATCGAGTGCCATTGTATGTGCTCTGTAAGAGGGAGGTATTGCATTGAAGCAAGTTCTGGCTCAACTTCCTAATGAGAAACCTGGATACCGATTGGGCCTAGCTTTGATTGGATTCTGGAACTTACTGCACTTGGCTGGGTGTCATCCAGCAAATGGGTGGCACTGGCAGAGCGAGGCCAGCTTCTGCAACAATTACTGGTCAATTGCAAGTGATTATAATGGCACTGTGTCTAAAACAATATGGAGAAAATGCTGCCTGGACAACATGAAACCAGGTTGATTTACATGGGATTGAGCAAGTTGCTGAGAATATCAGAGTAACAAAAGATTTTGGAAACTCTAGTGGCTTCTCTAGACCACAGGATGATGGCACTTTGTTTTCTTAATTGCTATGGTATACTTTCAACCATACCCTGCTTCCCAGGCAGGCAAAACAAGGAACAGTATACATCAAACACTTTCTATTGGTAGTGGACATGGCTGGACAGAATTCGGGGAAGAGCAAGTCTAGTCCATCATGCCACATGAATCAATCCAAGAAAGGGGAAGATTTGACAGAAAGTACTTTACCATATCTAACCTCACCTCCACCCAAATGAAGCACTCCCTGGTTATGAAAGAATGCAGAGTTCCAGAGTTGACTACAATAGGACAGCTTTCTTGGGATGCTTATGAGTAAATGCAGTAGGGGACTTCCTTATATTTGCAGATAGTATAGTAGAGTTACCTTCTTTGGCCTTTATGCCTCAATGCTTGCGAGTGGTTTGGCCACATAGGTTGCAAGCAACTGTGTACCCAGCACCTATAAAATCACACCCTTATGAAGAACATGGGTGTCCTTTCCCAATAGCAATCCTTGGCAAGATGAGCATTATCCCTTTACCACTGCCTCCCTGCATTCCCCAGAATCACTGCTAGGCCCTGGCTTGGGTCAGTGGACTCTTCAGAGGCTGGTGATTGGCTGCAATCATCCCCCATGATGGTTTCCTCATGAAACTGGGGCATGTTCATCCTTGGCAGGCATCATCTCAGGCTTTAAATCTTTTTTCCTAAATTTCCTGAGTTCTGACACACATAACGGTCTTGGTGGGGAATTTGCAATAATTCTTCTTTAGTATTTATGAGATTGTGTTTCTCCCTATGGTTTCTGAGCCTTTGCACTGCCTTTCAGATATCCCTTCCAGAAAATTTCCACGATTATCACACCCTAGCTTTAAAATACGCATTTTATATTCTATACAGTTTTTTCACATTTATACTTTTTTATACTTTATACATTGTTACTGGGACAAAGGAGGCATTATTGGCTTTGATTTGTGATATATCTGTAACCTAACCTGGCGAACATGCAGTTACCTAATGGATATTTTAATGCAGAATGAACCTCATTACTATGCATCTTTCATTACTGCAAACGTGAATCCTGTGGTTCTACCCAGTCATATAAACCTTCACGCATTAAACCAAAGGTCACACCAATAAATGTTTCCTACATGGTTGCACCTAAAGTTGCCAGAAATGCCTTGCTTTTAGCATTCTGTGCCTCTGTCTATGGTAAATTCTCTCATTTCCAGTTCTTCTAAAGCCCTTCTGTCCTCTCTCCTATGGCTAAATGCTAAACTCATTGTCACCCCTGTGGAAATTGGACTATATGGTAAGATCACGACTTGCCAACCAAATTTTAGTCTCCTTTTTGGAATTTATTCTGCACTATAGAATTATAAAGTGTTGGAAATGTATCTATTGCATTTTGAGAGGCATAGGAATTTCAGAAAAATTTTGTCTGTGCTTCATAATTTTATACATATGAATCCAGGTAGCTAAGGACAAGAGTCTGAAGTCAAGTTAGGACTCAACTTAGGTTTTATGACAAAATGACTAGATAGTCCTTACAACCATCTCAGAAGCAGTTTAATGTTGCTATCCCAGTATATTGAAGAGGAATATTAGGAAGAAATTTTAAGGTTTGTTGGGACTTCAAACAAGCAAATATTATGTGGCCAGCTCCCAGCTGTCCATGTTTAATTTATTTGGGAAATTGAGCAGCCTGTGTGGACTGTTTCTTTTGGAACCCCCAGTTTTTCCTAAATGAGGATGGGTAAGACCAGAAAAGGGGATAATATCACAGATAATGTCTGGAAATAATCTGTGTGAAGATACCTAGTTAGCAGTATCTGAGAATAGGGAGAGTTTCTTTGGCAGTGTATTAATGCATTGATGTGTGTATTCTGTGATGGAAACCTGCATTTCCCATGCGAATAAAAGGTAAAATCAACATGCCACAATGAATTCAAAATTAGAGAACCACAGAATTTTATATTTGAATTTTAAGATGGAGATATTGAGGACCAGAAACATCCCTCTGAGCTTAAAATGCAAGGGAATTACTCTCTGTCCCCTTTTTATTGTTTCTTTCTTGAAAATTACATTGATATTAATTTATGAGTGTGATGTAATAATAATAACAATAATACACAGACACCTTGTTCTAATGAAGCACTCTCCCCTTGGCTTGATGTGTTCTTGGATGTAGAGTCACAAGCCCCTGGTATGTAGGAGCTACTACCCAGGGTTGCCAAGCCCTTTGTATCAGCCAAAGGGGTGCTGAAGCAAAGTACCAGAAAACTGTTGGCTGTTATAAAGGGTATTTATTTGGGGTAGAAGCATATAGTTACAAGGCCCTAAAGAGTCCAACTCAAGGTTACTTCCTCACCAGATGCTGTTACCACGTGTTGAAGCAAGTTGGTGGGTGATCTCTCCTGGTCTCTCCTTCCTTCTTCCTTTTAAGTCTTCCTGAGCCCAGCTTTTTCCAGTCTCAGCTGTAGGCTGGCATAGGGCTCGTCTCTCAGGGCTTCTCAGCTGCTCTGGTCTCTTCACAAGCTCAGCTGTAAACTATCAGGCAAACGGCTCCTCTCTCCCCACAAGGGCTCCAAGATCAAAACTGACAAAATTCTCTCTTCTTCTGTATCTTCTCCTGTGTATCTTCTTGAGTGAGTGTCCATTTATATTGCCCAAAGGGGCGGGGACACAACCCTGAACCATGTCCTACTGATGTGGTCAAATCAAAGGCCCTGAATTGGTTTAATTAAGTCAATGTAAAACCTGTGAATTGAAAAACAATCAAAGAGTATCACACCCAGAGGAAGAGACCAGTTTACAGATATCATCCATATCTCTTTTTGGAATTCATAAATAATCTCAAACTGTCACACCCTTAGACAGCCAGCTAGCAGTCAGGGGAGCAAGAGTGCTCTGCACCTCACCCCTTGCCAAGGCTCATACTTGCCTCTTTCTTTTTTAGTCTCCACCCCAACAAGTGTGACCCACTAGCACCTAGAAAAGACTGGCAAGAGAGGTGCAGTGGAGCAAACCCTACACATACCCCTACCCTACAAAACCTCTGAGACATGGATTGTTCTAGAAATCTTGGAGTGGGAGCAAGAGGGCCTTTGAAGATTGAGATGAACATTTAAATGCAAACAGGACCAAGTCTGAAATACTACAGTGAGATCCTTTTGGTCATCAAGTGTGGCTAGAAAGCTACACAATCTTTTCTCTCATTATAGTACTCCGTATCCAGCAGGAAAAAGAGGATCCAACATAATACAGATGAAGGGATGCTTGAAAAAGAAAGTTCTTTTGGATTTATAGCCCACTAAGTTGAAACTCCACAATAAACCAGTAACACCGTGACAAACCTAGTCTTCTTAGTGAAAGTGTTAGGTGGTTCTTTTAGGGAAGATGTAATGCTTCTTGATTCCTTAAAGTCCCTAAAGTGATGGCTCTTAAACATACTTTTTAATGATGTCACCCTTACTTCAAATTGAATCTTTCAATGAGTCTAAAATGCAAATCAGTTCAAATGAAGCATCTGTGGTTAAATAAGGGTGGAATCCAAGAGACCTAGCCTCCTGGCTTCTCTTAGCATCACATGATTTTTAAAAAATTATTAGACACATTAATATGGTGTCCTGAAACTCATCCTTCCCACCCAGAGTGCTACCATAGCACATTTTGTATAATGTGAGCTGATTTCTGGGATGGGGTCACCTTTAAGGAGCTGGCTCTAAGGAATCCTGTTTGAGTATCATGCTCCAGACCACCTGATGTAATGCCCAGCACATAATTAATGTTCAATAAACATTTATCATTGATTGGTTATGGATAGCTATTGGTGCCTTTGATGGCAATAGGTAATATAATATTTTCAAAATAGCCAATAATGCACCTAACCATTGACTGTAGTTAGCAGTATTGTTGTTGTTGTTTAATCTGGTTTTTTTTTTTCATTTTTTTAAAAGACACTTAGATTACATAAAAGCCACACAAAAAATATAGGGATTCCCATATGCCCCACTCCCCACACCTCCCACACCCTCCCACATAAACAGCATCCTTCATTAGTGTGGCGCATTCATTGCAATTGATAAACGTATCCTGGGGCATTGCCGCTGAGCATGGACCATAGTTCACACTGTAGTTTGCACTCTTTCCCACACAAGTCTGCAGGTTATGGGAAGATACATAATGGCTTATATCTGTCATTGCAGTGTCATCCAGGATGATTCCCAAGTCCCGAAAAAGCCCCCATATCACGTCTGTTTTCCCCTCTCCCTGCCCCCACAGCCTCCATTGGCCACTGCCTCCACATCAAGGTTGTAAGCAGTATTGTTTTAAAGTACGTTCTTGAGTATGAGATTTCTTTTTTCTTTGCCTGAAGATATAACATAACTATACTTATTGGCTGGTTTTTAACAAAAATGAATTAGATTACAAAGGGAGTCTGTATTCTTTGGATATTAAAACAATCAGTGCTTTATTTGATTCACTATGCTGGAAAGAAATGCCTTCAGGTGAAGGAAAAAGACACAGTTTTGTAATCACACTGAACCCCTGAGTACCTGAACTCCATCTCTCTGAACCAGCAGGACAAAATGGGGTAATGAGATGGATGACTTTTATTAAAAGCAATGTGTCAGGAAATAACCCCTTCATGTAGAATTTATTATGTTTTGTGCAATAGAAGTCACTATTTAACTAATGTTTTAATGTAAAAAAATTAATCAGATATCAGTGCCATATTTTAAAATATATTTTTGTTTATTATACGTATAATAAATGACAACCGGTGAGAGTACTCATAAAGGATTTTTGCTGCAAATTAAAGAAATCTAACAAGTAAATAAGAAGAGGGGAGGGTTTTCTCAGAAGAGCATTTGAACATCTCACAAAACAACTAAACCATAGAAAGAAAGGGCTATAGGAAAAACTGGAAAAAGGAACTAGACTTCCTCTCCCTCTTCCCCGTGCCCCAACCAGAGTTCATTCTTCTCTCTCATTACAGAATATCTTTTGCCAAAAATTTCAGGGAAAAACTCTAATTCACCCAACTTTGTTAGTTTCCCACTACTGATCCAATCAACTGTGCCAAGAAAGCAACATCCTATCGTGGAAAATGGTTGCTTCTAAGGTGACTGTGTGGCTGGGAGGGAAAAGCAGGATGTTGGGAACAAAAGCAATGTGTTTAAAGTAATAAACTAAACAAATGACCTCGCCTTAATTATTAAAGGGCTGAAAGATCTACTGTTGAGTGAAGACTTAGAAACAAAGAATCTATTTGTTCTAGTAACGGTCATTTTAATGATATATTTTGAAGACCTATTTTCACTGCATAAATCTCTAAAAAGAATTTTTAAAAATTCAAATATATTCACACATTTTGTTGACTTAGTAATTTAAAGAATCAAAAAAATTTTTGTTTCTTCAGTTTTTGAGTGGAAGTTTGACACTTATGTGACATAGTGACTTTTCTTGGTATCAGTCTGTGATTCTGATCACACAAAAATAAACCCATTACTTACCAGGAGACAAGGAGCCTGTTTTTCCTGTTACTTTGCAGCTAACTCTTACCCATATCAGCCCAAAGCAGCAAGCAAAGATTGGGTCAATTTTTCACTCTCAATGGTGATTGTCGAGATTATTATTTAAATAGTGATAAATTTTATTGATTCTTTAAAATTTCTTTCTGTTTCATTATCAAAATAGTTTAAATTGACAGATGAGTATAGATAAAACCAGAACTAATATTTAGTACACACCACCCACATATTAAAAAAAATTAACATCTTGATAAATTTCTTGAGATCTTTGTTTCCTAAAGAAATTAAGTCATTCCTATAGGGCTCCAGCCTCCTTCGTGCCCCTTCTTGATCTCAATACTTTCCTCTCTTCATCCCAGAAGTCATCCTCACCCTGAAATAGGACAGATTTTTTTTTTTTGTATTTTTCCCACATGTGTATACACATATATATAATATATGGTATTGTCTTATGTAACTTTGGGAATTTGTATCTTTGTTAACACACAGAATGGATCCTTCTGCAACTTGTTTCACCAGTATTTGGTATTGTGATACTCCTCGATGTTGGCCAATATGACCATATCTTACTGTGGTTTCAGGTAGCAATTTCTTAATTATTAATGAAATAAGGAATCTTTGTTTTCAGCTATTTTGGTGAAATGGCCATTAATATCCTTGGCTTGTCCTTCCCCAAATTGGGTATTGGATTTTTTTTTACTAACGTGTGTGAGTTCTTTATAACCTTTGAAAAAGAATTCTTTGTGAATTATATGTTTTGGATATATCTTCTTCCAGAAAACAGTGTTTAACTTTTTATTTTTAAATTCAATTTTATTTTCATGTGGCAAACTATCCAAAAGTATAAAAGTCAGAAGTACAAACGATTACACAGTCTGCTTCTCATCTTGTCCTCCAATCCTACAAGTTTCCTCCCCAGAGGTTACAAATAAGATCAGTTTCTAGAATAGCCTCCCTAAAGTATTCAATGAATACAAGTACACTCACACATACACATATATATGTAATTCTTTCTTTTTTGTACTTTTTTGTACAAACTGTTTTATACTTTTTTTTGCACTTAATAATGTGTCTTGGAACAAAAGATTTGCAGAGTATATATGTGGTGGTTTTAAAACATGGCTCTACATTTTTTTGACATTCCTGTCATTGAGAGGTGGGGTCCGTGTCCCCTTGCTTTGACTTTTGGAGGGTGTTTGATCCAAAGCTAGGAAAAATGTCCAAATCAAGGCATCACATGAAGTTCTCTCCCCAAAGGTTGGCTGCTGGTGATCCTGGATGCCTGCCACGTGGCAAGGGAGAATGGTGGCTCTGCTGGTATCTGCCTTCTCTTCCAGGTTCACTTTTTCCCTGAGCTCATCTCTGGGCAATCTGACAATGGCAGGGCATGATGGTGGGAGCAGCTCTTCTCTTCCTTCTCCTCCAGGCCTTGTTGGTATTTCTGTTTTGGTATTCTCCATCTATGGCTTTTCTCTCTCACAGGATCATTGATTTCAACTTCTGGAAACTTCTTTCTCATTGTGGCTTATCCCCCTGTGTCTGTGGCTTTTTATTCCTCCATTTATA
This sequence comes from Cabassous unicinctus, assembly GCA_029593785.1. NCBI lineage: Eukaryota > Metazoa > Chordata > Mammalia > Cingulata > Chlamyphoridae > Cabassous > Cabassous unicinctus. The sequence continues at coordinate 61,090 of JAQZBX010002350.1, read as the reverse complement.
AAGGACTCCAGTAAGAGGATTAAGACCCACCCTGGGTCATGCCCTACTGAAGTGATCTAATAAAAAAGAAGGTCCCTTAACTGAATTTAATCAAAAGGTCCCATCTACAATAGGCTTTACACTGACAGGAATGGATTAGCTTTGAGAACATGATCTGGGATCCACCCAGCTTCACACTGTCACAGAGGGCTGATGACTGCTTCAACTTATAAAGTATGACTGCAATGATGTCATGTGACTTTGAAGGCTCTGTCAGAAAAGATCTAGCAGGCTCCACCTGGTTCCCTTGGGATGTGTACTTTCTGGTTAAGCCAGTTGCCTTGTAAGAATTCCACCTACCCTGAGACCACCATGCTGGAAAAGACAGAGTAGTTGCTCTGGCAAGAGCCTCAGATCATGGCCAGCTGTGTTAGTCTAGCTGGGTCCAAATTCTTAGCCATCGTCTGACTGGAACAACACAAGAGAACCCAAATGAAAACTGCCCAGTCAAGCCCTTCCTGAATTCCAGACCTACAAAATTATGAGCAAAACAAACCTTTGTTGTTTTTACCTCTAAGCTTTGAGGTAATTTGTTAACAGCACCAGAACCTAGAACAGACCAATGACTATAAAGCAAAACAGAATTTTTGTAAAAAAATTTAAAAGGAAGATATTTAATAACAACAAACAAAAAAAACCACAAATGTTTTGTCTGTTATTTTATTTTTTGGAATTGAAATAAAGTTTACTTTAAAAAATTAAAACAAAGAAAAAAAATCAGAAACATGTTTTAGGCACATGCTTACATATTCAAAGATACAGCTCTGGAATATACAAAGAGAAAGTAAGGAAAATCAAAAGAGGGGATTGATAAATCTACAATCATAAAAGAAGATTATAGATATTTCTCAGATAATAACAGATCTAGTAGACAAAAACATGTATTATTTAGAGGATTTGAGTGACATGTTTAACTAATATATATACATACACAAAATACTTTTGTCAAATAAAAAAATACAATATTTTTTGTATACGTGTGCTGCCACATTTGCAAAAATTGATGATATTTTACTTCATTAAAATTTTTCCAAAAATAAAAAAATTTGACTATATACAGGCCACATTCCCTGAAAATTAACATGAAATTAGAAGTATTCAATAAAATTGGGACCACAAAATTCCATATTTCTAAGATTTCTAAAGAACTTTCATCAGGAGAAAGGTCAAATGGAGGTTACTATTTTAAATTTAGAAATATTTAAAAATTAGAAACATGAAAACCATTTTAAAATTAGAAACAGTGAAAACTGTGTATTCAACATTGTTGAATATGGACAAATTAGAATACAAGAGAAGAAATTGTTAGCCTTATATGAATTTACTAGAAAAAAGACAAACTATAAATGAACTAATCTTTTATTCTAAGAATTTTTATTTTAGAAATGAAATAGCTGGATAATTCTGAAGAAAGTGGGGGAATTAGTAGATAAAGATAAAATAATGAGAAAAAGTAGATTGAGCAATGCATTTGTTTCCTAGGGTGTGGTAACAAATGACCACAAACCAGGTGGCTACAAACAGCAGAAATTTATTCCCTCACAGTTCAGGGGACCAGATGGCTGAATCAAAGTATCAATAAAGCCATGCTCTCTCTTCAGCTTTTGGGGAGAATCCATTCCTTGACTCTTCCAGCTTCTGGTGGCTCCAGGTGTTCCTTGGCTGGTAGCAACATCACTCCAATCTCTGCCGCCATCTTCACATGGCATTCTCCTCTGTGTTTGCATGTTCTCCCCTTCCGTCTCTTGCAAAGACATTTGTCATTGGATTTTGGAGCCCACCTGGCTAACCCAGAATGATCTCATCTCAAGATCCTTAAATAATTATATTTGCAAAAACCTTTTTTCCTAATAAGGACACATTCATGGCGTCTGAGGATAAGAACATGGAAACATCTTACTGGGGCCACCATTCAACCCACCACAAGCAATAAAGTCAAAAGATGGTCTTCTAAAATACTGATACAATTCACTAAATTAAGAAATCTATTGAAGTTCTAATTAAGATATATAAGCAAAAATTGATGATATTTAACACTCACTCTTGATAAATATTCTTTGCAAGGTGGAAAGAGATAAAAATCTCTTAACTTGATAAGGGGCATCATCCTGAACTCCCAATAAGGCTGATACTTTAGAAATGTTCCCATTGAAATCAAGAATGTTCATTCTATTCACTCCTTTTTTACATGGTCCTGGAAGTCCTTGCTACTTCAGTAAGATGAGAACAGGTCTTGAGATGTAAACATATTAAACCAGAGTTGTACCACTTACAAGGTGGCCACTAAACTATAAAGTACCGAATAGAACCAAATGGCAATCTCTGTAAACAAGACTTCAGCAAGGAAAATATCACCAACTTTTCTATACACAGGTGATAGCAACATAGGAAATGTAATAGAGAAAAAAAGATTATAGTCAAAATACTAGCAGTATGTATAAAATGTCTTCAATAATATTTAACCCAAATAACCATGGTATCTATGGAGAAAACTATAAAAAATTAACAAAGTCCATAAAATAAGACTTAAATGAATACAGAGCTATACTGTGTTCATGGGAAGACTCAGTATTGTGAAACTGTCAATTCTACACAAATTATAAATTTTTTTGCAAAAACTATAAAGTTTTTTAATGTCAAGTGCAGATGAGAATCTGGGCTGAGTACTCTCATCTGTTGCAGAGAGAGTCTAAGCCAGCAAGGCCCCTGGAAGGCATTTTGGCAGTAACTATCAACATTTAAAATATGCGTATCCTACCACTTAGAAAATCTACTACCTGGGTCTTACTCTCAAGAAATACTTTGACATGAAAAAAGGGATGCATACTCAATGATAACCCAAATGCCCAGTATTGGGAATGAGTAAATAAATACTGGCATATTCACCCTATGGGATTTTAAGCAGCAGTTTAAAGTTGAACTATGTTTTAATATGTATATGCCACTGAGGCAAATTTTTGACTAGAAAATCTAAGTTGTAGAATATGCACAGTAAGATACCATTTACCTAAAAACACAAAGCACCACAGTCATTTTGAATACTTCATACGTATATAAATAAGTAGAGAATGTTCTAGAAGGATACAAACCTGACTTCTCGTGGTGGTTATGATTCCAGATGATGTCAAGCTTTAGTTTACCTGTAATAATTTTTACAAGGAGGATTTGTTCTTGTTCACCTCAGGAAATTAAAAATAATAAAAGAAATAATATATAATGGTAATACACATATACAAAAATCATGGGAAATATTTTCATTTAAAAAGATTCAAATTTAAACTGGTTGACAGAAATAGTTATTTTGCAGTTATCTATAAAACATACTTCCTTCAATAAACAATTATTAACACAACTATTTTCTGGCTACTGTCCTAGGTAATTGGTATCAGGAACAAACCATGTAAAATCTTCTTGCTCTAATTTGAGCATAACCTTATGTGGGAGAAGGCTGAAAATATAATTAAATAAATAAGTAAATTAAAGAATATGTTGGAAGATGATAGATATGGAAAAAAATCATAATAAGGTGAGTTAGATTGGGTGGGGGAAATGGATGCAATTTCCAGCCAGTAGGTACCATTTGAACAAATGTTTGGGGTGGTGAAGGAGATGGCCAAGTGCACATCTGGAGGTGAAGGTGGCAAGAGTAGACAGGAGGCAGGGACCAGATATTGTAGGGCCCCATAGGTCATCATGTGGCTTTTGGCTTTATTCTAGACAAAATAAGGTGGGATTGTTGGAATTTTAGCCAAGACAAATCAAGTTTTTGTGATATAACTCATTTCCCAAGGGTGGTGGGTCAAAGAGGGCTTGTTATATGTTTTTAATCTAAAATACATTGCATTTACACTGAAGTTTCTTAGTAAATAGCCTCCTCTATATAATACTTCATTAGAACAAGGGATCACCAGGGAAATATATTAAAATCTTATTGAGGATTGTGGGAAGATGGTGTCAGACTAACAGGGAGAGCTCAATGCTCTCACAAAAACAATGGAGAAAGAACCAAAAGCTGTCCAAGGGACCTGCTTTGAAGGTCAGCAGACCAGGCCAGTGTTACACAACTCCCAAGAGGGTGAGGGAAAGAGAGACGAAGAAGCCGAAACAACAAATGTGAGTTACCAAACCCCCATAGCAGCTGGGAAGGGCTCCCCTCCCCCACCTACAAGGCATTAAGCTGGGGTAAAACCCCTGGCTCACTGCAGCTGAGAGGGAAACAGACATCTTCCTCCCTGTCAGCTGTTAAGACAGAAAAGGGTGCGGGAGTCGGGGAGGGGAGGGCTTTATTTAAGGGAATTAGGCCAGCAGAGCCTGCTTTGAATCTCTACTCTGGAAATTCAACACAGAAACACAGGAAAGCAGAGACTGAAACACCTCTGTGGAAAAGTGCTCTGGCGAGCACCATCTGCTGGCCAGACTGAAAATTGCATGGACAATAACTGTTTTTGGTTCTCTATGTATCCTAACCCCTGGGAGAAAATCTGTGCCTCATTAGTGAGTCTCTGGTCTGATTTTGATAACTTAAGCTCGGCAACTTTAAAGACTTAGAATAAGTTGAACCAAATATCAAAGAAGAGCTGTGAAGAAGAAGAAGAAGAAGAAGAAGAAGAAGAAGAAGAAGAAGAAGAAGAAGAAGAAGAAGAAGAAGAAGAAAAACAATAGGCAAGAGAGAGAAATTGGCCATCAGAGTAAATTCACCAACATATTCAGATGCCTAGACATCAGTAAAAAATTACAAGCCATACTAGGAGACAGAAAGAGATGACCCAGCCAAAGGAACTAATCAGGTATTGTGAAGAAATACAGGATTTAATACAATTACTCAGTGATAATCATGCAATTCTCCTCAATCACTTCAAAGAATTTAAAGAAAATATGACTAAAGAAATAAAGGATATTAAGAAGACACAAGGTGAACATAAAGAACAATTTGAAAGCCTGCAAAGAAAAATAACAGACCTTATGGGAATAAAAGATATGATGGATGAGATTAAAAATACATTAGAGGCACATAAAAGCAGATTTGAATTGCTTGAAAACAGAAGTAGTGATTTTGAAGACAGAACAGCTGAACTAGAAAGGACAGGAGAACAGAAAGAGAAGAGAATGGAAAAAAAATGGAATAGGGTCTCAGGGAATTGAATGACAATGTGAAATGAACAAACATTTGCATTTTTGGTGTCCCAGAAGGAGAAAATGGAAAAGGGTCAGAAAGAATATTTGAAGAAATAATGATTGAAAACTTCCCAACCCTTATGAAAGACATAAGTATCAATATCCAACAAGGACAATGCACCCCAAACAGAATAAATCCAAATAAACTTATTCCAAGACACCTACTATTCAGAATGACAAATATCAGAGAGAAAGAGAAGATTTTGAAATCAACAAGACAAAAGCAAAGCATCACATACAAGGGAAACTTGTAAGATCAAGTGCTAACCTCCCATCAGAAACCATGGAGGAGAGAAGAAAGTGGTGTGATGTATTCAAGGTATTGAAAGAGAAAAACTGCCAGCCAAGAATTCTGTATCCAGCAAATCTGTCCTTCATAAATGAAGGGGAGTTCAAAGTCATCACAGACAAACAAAAACTGATAGACTATTTTACTAAAATACTAGAATTACAAGAGATACTAAAGGGAGTACTGCAGCCTGGAAGGAAAAAACAAGGGTGAGAGACTTGGAGAAGAGTGTAGAAATGTAGATTATTAGAAAGGGTAAATTAAAGGGTAAAAGATAGACAATAGTACAATATGACAACAGAAAGGTTAAAATGGGTGAAGTAAGTAATGCCTTTACAGTTATAACATTGAATGTTAATGGCTTGAACTCCCCAATCAAAAGATGCAGACTGATGGAATGGATAAAAAAATATGAGCCATCTATATATTGTCTACAAAAGACTTACCTCAGATGTAAGGACACTACCAGGATAAAAGTGAAAGGTTGGAAAAAGATATTCCATGCAAATAGTAACCAAAAATAGAGCTGGAGTAGCAATACTAATATCAGACAAAATAGATTTTAAATGGAAAACTGTTATAAGGGATGAAGAAGGTCATTATATATTAATAAAAGGGGCAATTCAACAAGAAGAAATAACTATTCTAAATATTTATGCACCTAACTTCAACACCCCAAGATACATAAGGCACACACTGGCAAAGCCGAAGGGAGAAATAGATGTCTCTACAATAATGGTTGGAGACTTCAATACACCACTCTCAGTATTGGATAGAACATCTGGGAGAGGATAAATAAAGAAACACTACAAAAGAGAAAATTACAGAGCAATATCTCTAATGAATATAGATGCAAAAATCCTCAACAAAATACTTGCAAAAGCACATTAGAAGAATTATATACCAGATCAAGTGGGCTTTATCCCAGGTATGCAAGGATGGTTCAACACAAGAAAATCAATTAGTGTAATAAACCAATTGATACATTGTAGAAAAAAATCAAATGATCATCTCAATTGATGCAGAAAAGGCATTTGACAAAATACAGTAAGTTTTCTTCATAAAAACACCCCAAAAGATAGGGATAGAAGGAAGCTTTCTCAATATGGTAAAGTGCATGTTGAAAAACCTACAGCTAGCATTTTACTCAACAGTGAAAGACTGAAAGCTTTCCCACTGACATCAGGAATAAGACAAGGATGCCCACTGTCACCATTGCTATTCAATTACTGTGCTAGAGGTTCTAGCTAGAGCAATTAGGCTTGATAAAGTAAGAAAAGGCACCCAAATAGGAAAGGAAGAAGTAAAATTTTCACTGTTTGCTGATGATATGATCCTATACCTAGAATCTCCTTAAAAGTCACAACAAAGTTACTAGAAATAATAGACAAGTTCAGTAAAGTGGTGGGATACAAAATTAATATGCAAAAATCAATAGCATGTGCAATCTGACAAGGAAATCAGAAAAAAAATTCATTTATAATAGCAACTGAAACAATCACATATTTAGAAATAAACTTAACCAAGGACAAAAAGAACCTGTATTCAGAAAACTAGAACATATTGCTAAAAGAAATTGAAGAAGACTTAAATAAATGGAAGGACATTCCATGTTCATGGATTGGAAAACTGAATAGTGTTAACATGTCAATCCTGCCCAAACTGATATACAGATTCAACACAATACCAATAAAAATCCCAACAGCCTTTTTTGCAGAGATGGAAAAACCAATTATCAAATTTATTTGGAAGGTTAAGAGTACCCAAATAGCCAAAAAGATTTTTAAAAAGAAGAACGAAGTTGGAGAAGTCTCACTTCCAGACTTTAAAGCATATTATGTAGCTACAGTGGTACAGGCATAAATACAGACACATTGACACATTGACCTATTGAACCAAATTGAGAGCTCAGAAATAGACACTCACATCAAGTGATTTTTTGACAAGGTGGTCATTCCTCCCAGCTGGGACAGTACAATCTACTCAACAAATGGTGCTGTTAGAATTGGATATCCATATCAAAAAGAAAGAAAGAAGATACCATCTCACACCTTATACAAAAATTAACTCAAAATGAATCAAGGACCCAAATATAAAAGTGAAAACCATAAAACTCCTAAACGAAAAGCTAAGGAAATATCTTCAAGATCTTGTGTTAGTCAGTAGTTTCTTAAACCTTACACACAAAGCATAAGCAACAAAAGAAAAAGTAGACAAATGGGACCTCCTCAAAATTAAACACTTTCGTACCTCAGAAGACTTTGTCAAAAGGGTAAAAGGGTAGCTGACTCAATGGGAGAAAATATTTGGCAATCACATATCTGATAAGGGTTTATTATCTATGATATACAAAGAGATCATATAACTCAATAATAAAAAACAAACTACCCAATTAAAAAATGAGCAAAAGTTTTGAAAGGACAATTGTCCAAAGAAGAAATACAGATAGTGAAGAAATACATGAAAAAATATTCAGCATCACTAGCAGTTAGGGAAATGCAAATCAAAACTACAAGGAGATATCATTTCACACCTATTAGACTGGCCACTATTAAAAAGTCAGAAAATTGTAAATGTTGGAGAGGATGTGGAGAGATAGGAGTGCTTATTCATTGTTGGTAGGAATTTAGAATGGTACAACCACTGTGGAAGACTGTTTGGCAGTTCCTAAGGATGTTGAATATAGACTTGCCATGTGACCCGGCAATATTATTGCTAGGTATAGACCCAGAAGAACTGAGAGCAGAGACAGAACAGGCACCTGCATATCAATGTTCACAGCAGCATTATTCATGATTGCCAAAAGTTGGAAACAACCCAAGTGTCCATCAACTGGTGAATGGATAAACAAATTGCAGTGTAGACACATGATGGAATATTATGCAGCTGTAAGAAGAAATGAAGTTATGAAGTATATGACAACATGTATGAACCTGAAGGACACTATGTTGAGTGAAGCAAGCCAGACACAAAAGGACAAATACTGTATGATTGCGCGATTAAGAACTAAATATATTGTGTAAACTCATGGAGTTAATAATTAGAATATAGGTCACCAGAAAATAGAATGAGGGTAGAGAATGGAAATCTGAGGGTTAAACTGTGCAGAATTGGTAAAAAGGTTGTTTGTAAATCTTTGGAAATGAATAGAAATGGTGAAAGCATATCATGGTGCTTGTAACTAGCAGCACTATTATATAGTATGGCAGTGGTTGAAAGGGAAAGTCTAAGGTCAAGTATATTACTAGAAGGAAAGCTAAAAACTGTAACATGGGACTGTATAAGATAGTGAAACCTTATGAAAGAAACGAATATGGGTGATATTGCATATATAAGACTGTTTTTAAAAAATATAAATACAAATATACTGGAGAGAAAGAAAAAGAATAGCAGCTATGTACAGCAGGGGAAGCATAGAGACATTGGGAGGTGATGCGTTTTGTTTGTTTGTTTATTATTATCATTGGAATAATGAAAGTGCTCTAAGAATGATTGAAGTGATGAATGCAAAAATATGTGATTACACCAAATACCATTGATTTTATACTTTGGATGGATTTATTAATATGTATCAATAAAATTGATTTGTTTTAAAAATAGAAAACCTTATTGAATTCCCTTATTGAATAGAGTCCATTTTATTTCTATATAATAGTGAGATAGAATTTAATTAAATCAAACAATTCTTTGACCATTTCAGTATAGTTTACCTCTCAATAAGTAATGTAGAATGAGAGCAAAAGCCATATATGAAAGAGGATACATGATGTCTTTTTAAAATTGAGAATCCCTATCAGCATTTCAGTTTTATGAAAAGTGGTTCGACGCCTCTCCATCAAAACATCCACATCATGTTCGGTATCATCCCCTCCCCCTCTGGCTTCACTCTTCTGAATGATACTAGTTAATAAGAACCATCTATACTTTAAAATCAAGGGTGATTGATTGGCTTTCTCAGACCGTCAGTTCTTCCCATGAGTGAATATATTGGGCTTACTGATCCCCAATGTTCTGGGGTTCAGAAGGGAGGACCCAAGCAAGGAGGAAAGATAGTCTCTCAGAAGGTGGGAGGGAAGTTGTGTGTGACACAATCCTTTAACATTTCTATTAAAATCATAAGAAATGTGTAACTCCAGTGGTGAAGCAATATAGATTATTGGTTGCATGAAATTGATCACATTTCCAGTTTGGAATACTCAGAATAATGGTATCATTGGCCCAATGGGAATTCTGGTAAAGAGAGCTAAATTTGTAAAAGAGCTGATAACTGTAGACTTGAAGATTAGGTTTAGAATGAGGGTGCCTTTTCATGGGACTAGACCACACTCTTTCCATTAATAATCAATGTCTTGTAATGAATTAAATATTTGTATCACAACAAAAATTAACATATTATAAGGCCTTAAAAGGAAAGTTTACACAACAGGGTATTATCTATGTACATATGTATGTCTATATATTGTATGTCTGATGAGTGAGGAGAGGTGTCTTAGTTTCCCAGGCTGCTATGAGAAATACCACACAATGGATTAGCTTAAATAGCAAGAATTTATTGTCTCACAGTTTCAGAGGCTAGGTGGCTTGCTTCCTCCCTGGGTCACTCGCCTTCTGGTGCTGGTTTGCCACAGTCCTTGGGTTTCCTTAGTTTGCAGCTCTGCTTCCCATCCCCATAGCAATGTCCTCTTCCTACTTCCTGTGGCCTTGTCCTTATAAGGCATCCAAGAGTATGAATTAAGACCCACCCTCCTTTAGTTGGGCCATACCTCAGCTAAAACTAACATCTTCAAAAGTCTTATTTTCAGTGGGCTCACACCCCCGGAGATGTGGATTAAGATTAAGAATATGTCTGAATTGGGGCACACAATTCAACTCACCACAGAGAGAAAAATATATTTTGTCTCAATATGTAATCACCATATTTTCTCAAATGTAATAAATTTGAGAAACAAATTTAAATGTATTAAATTTCTGAAATGTAATACAATTTAGGCAAATACAGTGTATATTGTCTAAGCTCTATCCAGAGCTACACTTGAGCTCAGCTCAAGAGCCAGATGGGTTTTGAGGCATTAATGCTGGGGGCAGCCTGCTAACTGCCCTCTTGGCACAGAATGGCAAGTTCTTTCCTGAGGGTCGTTGGTAATAAGCTATCCAGGTCTGTGGGTCTTGACCTCTGGGAGTTTGCTGACTCCTCAGAAGCCTAGTAGATCAAATGTGGATAGGACCTGAGAAAAACACTCAGGACCACCTCTGCAATTGTCAAGCTATTTGATTTATGGTTCATCTCAGTTATTCCATGCTAGTAGTGTGTAGTGTTTCTTATTTCTAGATATTGTGCTAAATACGTATAATCAGACTTTGGAAATGGGGCATTTAACCCAGTTTTTTATGAGAAAACAAAAAGGTAGATGAGAGAGGGCTCTTGCTTGGGGTTACACATGCAGTAAGTGAGGAGCCAGTATTTCAACCCATACCTCTTTCCTGGGCCAGGGGTTTGAGGAGGTGCTATGAACAAGGGCAATGTTAGGCTCTAAAGTCACATCAAGGTAACAGCAGTGAATGCTTCTGGAGTGTAGGCGAGAGGAAATAATGAGGAAGCAGGGAAGATGGCCTCAGATATCCCCTCCATTCTGTCCTCTACTACTGCACCCCATACTCACACCCACCTACCCACTTGCATCTCCTCTGGAGAATCTGATAGTCACTTTAAGCATAGGACATCCAAAAGGGAATTTTGACCTAATCAACTGCTTCTCCCAGCCTTCACCATTCACACATTTGTTCTGGGCAGAATCTAGGCATTTTCTGTTTTTCATCATCCCTACATCTGATCCATTAAGAAGTCTTTGTTGCTAACTCAAAAAATATGTCTCAAATCTGACATTTGTCCCTACGCCAATCCTGCTACCTTGGTCCAAGACAATCCTCTGGATGGTTGTGTGAGGTCTCCCTTGGCCCTCAGCTTACCACCTTTCCCCACCTGCCATTCTCAGCAAAGCAGTCATAAGGACTCAGGTCTCATCACTCCTTTGCTCACAGTTCCTAGGGACTCCTCATCATACTTTGAATGAAGTTCACCGCACTTGTCATGGCCACCAGGTTCACCTGCCTGTCTCTGGTTAAACTGGAGGCTGCATGAAGAGAGAGGAAAAGAAGTCTGCAAAATTAGACCGAGGTCTCATTGCATTGACCCTGGAATATGAAGACACACATGAGCAGATGGAGATCTCTGGAGAATAATATGCAAAACAAATGGGTTGACCTTTCAGAATTTTATTTTCCCCTTAGAAGTGATTTCCTTTTTCAGCAATTTTTTTCATATCAACACAAAACAAAGAATATCACAAACAACCCCCCTTAACCTTACTTGGTCACAATTCAGATATAATTCCAATTAAAAAACAAAATTGTAACTTATGTCACAGAAACAAAGGTTGATGGTGGAAATATTGAGCAAGCTGCAATTAGAATAAAGGATATACCAGTTGCATAGCATCAATTATGTTTGATGTACATGCAGGTGTGTGAATAACTTAGTTGTGGAAATGTTGTTTTATTATCACAAACAGACACGCATGGAGTCCTTTAGTGGCTTTATCTATCTTTATCTCTTCCAAACACTGATGATATCTATAGCAACCAAGATGCATAATTGCCATGCTATCACCACTCCCATTAAATTGTATGAAAGAAAAATGAGATCTCTTGTCTCTCTTGAATCCATATTTTAAGCATTGAAGTGCCATGGACATGGAACATGTCGTAAATGTAGAATTGAAAATATGTAGAGGTTGGACACTAGGTGAGGTTTTGAATGACTAAAGCACCAGACCATGGGTCTTTTTGAATTCAGGATGTAAAATGAACGCTTCTTGATTTGTGTCTTTCCATCATCCCCACATACACTATGCACATAATGTATAACGTGGGGTAGAAAAAGAAAGGAATAAACAACATCCAGGTTTTTATTTTTATGGGCTTCTGTTTCTCAGTACTGAGTGGAGAAAATAAAATAGTTTGGTGTCAGGGATTGAGCTACCTATCATGGATCCATATTGCTCTGAGTCTGAATAGCTGATGCTACACATGTTTGCAGATAAGACCGCAAGACAGAATAATGTTGTACAGCTTTCCCTGAGATGTGTGTCATTTGGGTACTGCTTTCCCAATTATTTTAGACAGATGGACCACCTATATACTATTATCTATCAATATTTTTATTTAAATAAACTCACTGTTCAAAACAAATAAATTTTAGCCTCCTAGTAAGCAATAATACCCATTAACTCATAGTTTTCATACATTACTCAAGTATTTCTAACATTATCAAAAAGAACACATAAGTGACCATTCCACCTATAATAGCCATGACCACCCACCACCTTTCAATCCTTGTGCATTTACTCTGCTTTATTTTTGTCATTGAACCAACCTTATGTTATGTGTTTATTTATAACTGTAATCTTTATTACTCATTAGAAGGAAGACCAGGGCTTTATTTTATCCCCTTGGCAACCTGTATCTATGACTGTGATTGGTACACAGTAGGCGCTTAGTTAATATTTAATGAAATAATGCAAAAATAAGATATTCCTATCTGTGTAACATGTTGAGTTCCTGCAGATGTACAGCACTTAGTTAAAGTACTGACTTTGATATGGATTGGCCAAGCCCCCAGGCCCTTTGAGGTCCTGCATCTGGACAGGTTGTAATGGAGAGTAGAGTGGACAGTGCTGGCTGCCTTTCACTTATTATCATAGCATAAGCAATTTCCTGTTGGTAAAACTCTTTTCAAAAATCATTTACTGGTTGCATAAAATCTTTTGCATGCATACTGACTTAATTGACCATTCTCTAATGTGGGATATTTTGATGATTTCCCACAGAAAGGATAAAGCAGGCTTCCATGTGTGAAATGAAGAGAGAGGCATACAAAACCTTAGGTAGCACGAATTCTTCCACCTTGAAGGAGAAGGATGAAATAATTTTATTTATTCTCTCCACCTTGTTTGCACTTGCTGTCTGCCCTCTTTGTCTGTTTGTTGTGTGCTTGTCTTCTTTTTAGGAGACACTGAGAACCATACCAGGGGCCTCCCTTGTAGGAGGGAGGTGACCAATGGCTTGAGCCACCTTTGCTCCCGAAATAATTTTAAATGTATTTTCTCCCTGATCACTGTCACTGATAAACTCTGAAATAACATGTGAAGTTCTTGGGAACTCTGCCAAGAAGGCCCACACAGAATGAATGAGAATCCATCAAACTGCCCTTTAACATTTGCAGACATATTATTGTAAACATTCACTCTAGCCGGCTCTCCAGCACCAGCATCAGTCCCAGAAACACAATGAAGCTGAGGCGTACGACTCCGCCTAGGTGATGAATGATGTTTCTCAAACAGAGTGACACACTTCTAAACATTTCTTAATTTTAAATACAAAACCAAAAAAGGATATTCTTTACATTTTGTATAATTTTTCACTATGAATTTTCCCACTTTCTTTCCAAAATAACACTGGAAATTTGTCCATGCAGATAATTACTTTCATTTTACATATGATAAAAATGTGGGTTCAGAGAGGCCACATAATCTGTCCAAGCTCACGCAGCCAGCAAAAGCAAGGACACAGCTCAGACACAGTCCTCCTGATCCTTCCCAGTGTTCTCCCCATTGTTATTTCAGTTACTGTAATAGCCAGGGTGGGGTGGGGAGCGGATGTGGCTCAAGCGGTTGAGTGTCTGCTTCCCACATGGAATGCCTCGGGTTTGGTCCCATGTTCAGTCTCGGTGTCTCCTAAAAACAAAACAACACACCAGCAAACAAACGAAAAACCAACTCAGGGGAGCCGATGTGGCTCAGTGGTTGAGCGCCAGCTTCCCTCATACAAGGTCCGGGTTCAATCCCAGGTTGGTACCTCAAAAAAAAAAAAAAAAAAAAAAAAAGCCAGGGTGGAAACACTTGATTAATTGTGGACTCTTGAGAGTAAGAAACATTTTCCAGCAGCTCCCCCATCTCCCTAAAACTTCTTGAGTTCCCTACCCACTCGTGAAAGAGATGTGATCAGTGGGGTGGTGAGCATGGACCATGGTGTCTGAAGCCATCACTGACAAAAAGGATAGGAACTGCCTCAGACCAACCAGGATCACTGTGAAGCAAGGACTAGAGTAAAGAGTGTTGAGTCTGAAGGCAGCTGGCACTGTCCACCTGACTTTCCATACAACCTGTCCAGACGCAAGAGCTCAAAGGGCATTTCAAAGTCAGTACTTTGACTAGGTATTACACATCTTTCTGGGTAAGGGAAAGATCTAAAAAATAAAATTCTAGGGTTGAGAAAAAGCCTTTTGGATATTATATGCCATTTAATCTGTGTGTGATTCACTGGTCCCTTAGTTACTAAGGTTTCTTTATTTGCCATAGCCTTTGATGAAGATGAGAGAACTCTTCAAATCAGTCAAAAAACCTAATGTTGTTCCCTGTTTGGCTTTATCTTGGTATCTCATTAGGATCACCACATTTTGGAGCTTGGAAGTTGGGTTAATTAAAAGAACTTTACTTAGGGAGTCATTTTATGGACACTAGCAACTTCACACAATTTTTGGCCAAGAATCACCCCAGTATATTTTCTTCTTAAGTCAGAACTCTAGCAGCCCACAACTTGAGTTTTTCTATTGACAGAAAAATTTTCAGTTTGAAAGTTGTGCCTGAGAAACACACAGACCCTAGTTTGCATTTCACAAAACTGTTGGTTTATAGTACTATGTGGTTCAGTTATATTTACATTTCTATTAAACATGGAATCTAAGAAAGGTTAGAATATTGATCTTTTTTTAATACTTTATACTCACTTTTATATGTCTGTCTAGTGGATGAAAATTCAAGAACTCACCCCTAATTGTTTTCGTAGGTTTTTGTTTGTTTAATTGGTTTTTTGCTTTGTTTTTATTGCTTGTTAACCATTTTCATCACAAAATAAATAACTTATATTTGGCATACTTTTATTTTTCATAAAAATCCCATCAATTCTTAAGACTTCATCCTTTATCTCAGTAACTTCCACACTCATACCTCAAGCATTTCTGAGTTCCTCAGCTCCTGACCCACTGTTTCAACTGTTTTTGTAGCTCTTGATTTGGGTTTCCCACCTGCACTTTAACGTTTTTAACCCAGAATAATGTTTTTCATTGCCTTTGCTAATGGTTTTCTCACTAAATTCCCTTACATTCATGCCATCGCTGTTTAGGTAACTCACAATCAATATGATGATTTATACTTCTTTCTTGTCATTTGTACTTTATCAATAATTAAATCAGGCAAATCCAAAGTTTTCAGGGTCTCTGGCATCCCATCATCATTGTCCTATTTAAAGGCATCATTTCTTCTTTCCTTCACTTTATTCCAACAAGTGACTGACTCTTTTTCTCGCATTACTCTTTATTCTTCAAAATATGACCAGATTAGTCTTCCTAGTACACAACTCAATTATATAAAAAAATGTTTAAACTCTTCCATGGATTTCCTGCCACACAAACACACCATATTTAGTCAATCCTCCTTACTTTGGCACTCGGTGATTTTCACAATATTTCTTTTAACATTTATTCACTTTTTCATGTAATCAGTAGACTATTGGACATCTCCTATATGCCAGCCTTGTTTTACACACCAGTGAATACAGTAAACAACATCCCTGCCTTTAAGGATTTTGTATTCCAGCAGGAAGAGGCAGAAAATAAACGTAATAATAAATAAGTGAATTATTTGCACTGTAGAATGTGTCATCTTAAGGAGAATCCAGAGTTCTGGGTGAAAGGGCAAACTAGAAACTTAGTTGAGATGGCCAGCATGAGTATCACTGAAAAGATGACATGCGTGAAGGTTTGAAGGAGTTGAGGAAAGAAGAGTATGGACCTCTGTGGGGAGAGCATTCTGTCAGAGGGAACAGTTGGCATAATGTCCCACCATAGCATTGACCTGTGTCTCTGATTCAGTGTGGTGGGCAGGGCACTTGCAGTAAAGCAAGTTGGAGGGCTACTGGGTCTATGGCTTGAGACCATTGTAAGGATATGGGCTTCATGCTGAGAAAATTGGAGAACCATTGAAGGAGTTGAGAAGCCATGTATCTGGCAAATACATTGAAAAGAGGATGGTGGCTACCATCTTGAAAAGCAGTGAAGAGGCAATAGTGAAAGTATGGAACTCTGTCAGGAGGCAATTGCAATAGTCCAGACCAGAGATCACGATGCTGGGGCCAATGTGCAAGGTTGAGGAAGTGGTAAGAAAGAATGAAATACAAGGGGAGAGAGAGGGTGAGAGAGAAAGAGAGAGAGAGAGAGAGAGAGA
>JAQZBX010002350.1:0-44148 GCA_029593785.1 Cabassous unicinctus | reverse complement strand
ATCAAGTAGTTCACAAGGGCATGCTTCCTCTTAAAGGGTCTAGGGGAGAAATCAATCATTGCCTCTTCTGGTGGTCGCTAATAATCCCTGACATTCCTTGTCATGTGGATGCACCATCCCAATCTCTGCCTCCATTTTCACATGTGTGTCTTCCCAGTGGGTCTCTTCTCTTCTTATAAGGACACCAGACATCTTGGATTAAGTGCCCACCCTACTCCAGTATGACCTCATTGTAATTTCGCTAATTCCGTCTGCAACAAATCTATTTATAAATATGGTAACATTCTGAAGTCCTGGGGGTTAGAACTTCAGCATTTCTTTCTGGGAGACACAATTCAACCCATAACAAAACTTCTAGGTTTTGGTGTTGAGAAGCTTGAAGGATGGGCTGCATTAACTGAGATGGGGAATCTTGAGGATTAAGCATGTTTGGGAAGGGGAAAGATATGAAGTTCTCATCTGGACCTGTTGTATTTGAAATGTAACCACTTAATATGCCAGTCTGGAGTTCAGGGGAGAGACCCAAGCTGGAGCTATAACTTTGACTGTCTTTAGAATAGACATCATAATTAAAGCCATGAGACTTAATGATATCAATGTGGAAATGAGTTTAAATGAATGAGTCCAAGAGTCCTAGAACAGCTGGTGCTCTCCAAAGATAAATGTTAGATTGATGAAAAGAAACCAGCAACGGAGAATCAGAAGCAGTAGTATCCACAGAGTTAGAAAGAAAACCAAGAGTTTTCCAAAAGGCCACAGTAAAAAAAAAAAACTTTTTCCAAAAGGTGGTGCATGAATAATACAAAGAATATTTTCTCCAGAACCATTGAGAGTAAGTTAACATGATGCCCATCTCCCCCAAATACCATAATAATTCCAACAATCAAGGGCATAATCACAATATAATAAATTACCATCAAAATAAGGAAATTAACTTGTAGATTTCTATTATGTGATTCATAGACCCCATTCAAGTACTGCTGATTGTCCCATAATGTCTTTTATAGGAAAAGGATCCAATCCAGGATTAAGCATTGTGTTTAGTATAATCTCTTCTTATACTCCTTCAATTTGAACTAGTTCTTAAGTTTTTCCTTAACTTCCATGACATTCACCCTTTTGATTATTATGGGCCATTTTATAGAATATCTGCCAACTTGAATTTTTCTAAAGTTTCTTCCTGATTACATTCAATTTACTCTGGCAAAACATCACAGAAATGATGATGATACCTTCTACTCATTGCATCCTTGTCCCTTTACTGATGATGTCCATTTTGATCTCTTGATTGATGTAGTTTTCATCCAAGTTTCTCCACTATAAAGTTGCTCTTTATTCTTTTATAATCAGTAAATGTTTGAGGGAGTCCTTTGAGATTAGGTAAGAAAGTTCCTTCTCAATCTTTAACCCGTTAGTTTTTAGCATTCACTGATGTTGACTAGTTATCTCTGTTTTGATTGCCAAATGGTAGTTTTTACAATTGCACCACTCCTCCTGCATTTATTTATTTGTTGGCATTCTTTTTCTCCAATTATCTATTTAATTTTTATATCTGTATGACTCATTATTCAAGTGATTATAACTTACTTTCAGACATACATGGCCAGCAGAACTTCTTCACCCTGGCTCCTGTGTCCTTTTAACATGTTTTCATGGTTATTTGACATAACAAAATATTTCAGATCCACTTTGTGCTTTTCTGGCCATGCCGCAGCTCTTAAATCAATGCTTTCTCCAAGGAGACCCAGTTCCTTTTAGTGGAGAAATGGTATTTAGAAACCAAAATCTGGGTGCTGGATGTGCTCATTACTATTGTGCATAGGCCCTCTCAAGCAACAGTGATGGGGAATATATTTCTATACATATAAACATATATGCATGTACACATTCGTCTACATTTATTTCTCCATTTATCTATCTATATAGATATAAAGCACTGATTCACACCTCGTACCTCTTAGTCCAGTCCAACACCATAGGTTTTTCTGATTTTCTCCCTTTCCACATTTCTAACTCCCGTCTCTGCAGCAGAATACATGAATTCTAATATCTGCAGCATATTTTCTTATTTATCTATCACCCTGTATTTAACCAATCTCCCATCACTGCCTTCACCCCTCCCTAATCTTCTACCACTAGTGTAGCAGTTTGATATAGTTTTGAATTCCAAAAATAGATATTAGATTATGCTTGTAAACTGGTCTGTTCATCTGGGCATGATTAAGCTATAATTAGGGCTTTGATTGGGCCATGTCAGTAGGACATTGACTCCCCACCCCTTGGTGGGTGGGGACTCGGAGATAAAACTACATGGTAGAGGAGAGAAATTAGTTGGAGTTTTTGAGTTGGAGTTCTGAAGCTGAGTTTTAATGCTGGAGCCCGGGGAGGCAAGCACACAGAGGAGCTTGGTCATGAGGAAGGAGAGAAGGCCCCAGGAAGAGACGAGCTTTTTGCCTGATAGTCTACAGGTGACCTTGTGGGGGAAACAGAGGAGCTGAGCCTGGAGAGAAACAGAGCCCTGGCAAGAGAGGAACCCAAGAATCCTGAATCCTGGCAAACGTCGGCAGCTGTCTTGCTCCAACATGTGGCAACAGACTTTGGTGAAGGAAGAAACTTATGCTTTATGGCCTGGTAACTATAAGCTTCGACCCCAAATAAATACCCTTTATAAAAGCCAACTGATTTCTGGTATTTTGCATCAGCAACCCTTTGGCTGACTAACATAACTACCATAACTCCTCCAAACCCCAACAGGCTACTGTGTCCTCTCTGTGTATATGGAGACCTTGTGCTGGGCCATAGCAGCAGCCCTGTGTGAAGTCCTTCTCTGCCACTGGGGCATTAAAACCCCATCCTGGCTCCCTAGACCCCTGCTTTGTTAGATACCGCCTTCACCTTTCTTGGGCTCCTTGCCAGATTGAGCATACACCACCCCTTTATTTGGACACCTTCCTCAACCCACTTGTACTCTGGGATCTAATGCTAAAATGGAAGGAAAGAGGAAAGGAAGGGGGAAATAGGAGAGGGAGGAATCAAGGAAGGAAAAAAAAAGAAGAAGGAAGGAAATGAGGAAGCAAGGATAGAATGAAAGAAGGAAGGAAGGAAGGATGAAAAGAAAGAAAGAAGGAAGTAATGGGGAAAGGGAGAGAAGGAAGGAAGGAAAGAAGAAAGAAAAGAAAGAAGGAACTCATTCATATTACAGGCATACCTCATTGTATTTTGTTTCCCCTTACTGCACTTTGCAGATACTGTGCTTATTACAAATTGAAGGTTTGTGATAACCCTGCCTTGATCAAGTCTTTCGGCTCCATTTTTCCAACATTACATGCACACTTTGTGTCTCTTTGTCACATTTTGGTAATTCTTACAATATTTCAAACTTTTTCATTATTATTATATCTTTTATGGTCAATTGTGATAAGTGATCTCTGATGTTACTAATGTAATTATTTGGGGGCACCATGAACCGCATACATATAAGAGGGAAAACCGAATCAATAAATGTTGTGTGTGTGTTCTGACTGCTCCACCGACTGGCCATTTCCCATCTCTCTCCCTCTCCTTGGATATCCCTACTTCCTGAGACACAACAATATTGAAATTAGGCCAATTAATAATCTTACAATGGCTTCTAAGTGTTCAAGTGAAAGAAAGAATTCATGTCTTCCACTTTAAAAAAGCTAGAAATGATTAAGCTCATTTAGGAAGGCATGTAGAAACCAAAATAGGCCAAAAGCTAGGCCTCTTGCACCAAACAGCCAAGTTTGGAATGCAAAGGAAAAATTACTGAAGGAAATTAAAAGTGCTAAGCCAGTGAACACATGAATGATGAGAAAGCGAAACAGCCTTATTGCTGATATGAAGAAAGTGTTAGTGGTCTGGATGGAAGATCAAACCAGCCACGACATTCCCTTAAGCCAAAGCTTAATCCAGAGCAAGGTCCTAACTCTCTTCAATTCTATGAAGGCTGAGAGAGATGAGGAAGCTGCAGAAGAAAAGTTTGAAGCTAGCAGAGTTTGATTCATGAGCTTTAAGGAAAGAAGCCATCTCCATTAACATAGAAGAACCATGAGAAGCAGAAAGTGCTGATGTAGAAACTACAGCAAGTTATACAGAAGCTCTAGTTAAGATCATTGAGGAAGGTGCTTTTTATGGATGAGCAAAGAAAGGGTTTCTTGGGATGTAATCTATTTCTGGTGAAGAGGCCATGCACATTGTTGAAATGGAAACAAAAGATTTAGAATAAATATTATGTCAACTTTGTTGATAAAGCAGCAGCAGGATTTGAGAGGATTGACTCCAATTTTGCACGAAGTTCTACAGTGGGTAAAATTCTATTGAACAGCATTACATGCTACATAGCAAAGTTTCATGAAAAGAAGGGTCACTAGATGTGGCAAACATCATTATTGTCTTATTTTAAGAAATTACCACAGTCACCCCAATCTTTAGCAACCACCACCCTGATAAGTCAACAGCCATCAAAAAAGATTATGAGTTGCTGAAGGCCCAGATGATGGCTAGCATTTTTTAGCAATAAAGTATTTTTAATTAAGTTATGTACATTGTTTTCTTAGAAATAATGCTATTTCATACTTAATAGACTAACTATAGTATAAACATACTTTTATATGCCCTGGGAAAACAAAAATTTCATGTGACTTGTTTTATTGTGATATTTACTTTATTGCAGTGGTTTGGAACTGAATTTACAATATCTCTGAGGTTTTCCTGTATATCTCATCATTTTTCAATTGATTCTTTTAGATTTTCCAGGTAGTTCACAACATCAGCAAATAATAATGGACTTTCCACTGAGTTTCTAAGATTTCATTGAATTGTACTTCCAGGAAAATGTTGAATGATGTGGGACTAGTATTTTTTTTTCTTACTTAACTGTAAATGCTTCTAGTGTTTCAACTTTCTGTGAATGATGGCGATTGGTTTGAAATAGACTTTCTTATATCATACTAGGAATAAATAGCAAATCTTTTTAAACTTAGTTTCTGTCAAGAATGGATGTTGAATTTTACTAAAGGCATTCTTGGCATATATTGAGATGATAGTGCAACTTATTCCCAGACTTCGGAAAGTCGTAGGAAACATAACCAAAGACATTAGTAAGTATGTTAATATTAAAATATTCTCACATTTTTGGAAAATACAGTGATTACTTTTTAACTTTATGGTTAGATTTCATTTGCTTATTTCTCAGGAGTTTTGCAACATTTATTGTGCTATTTCTGTATCAGGGATATATTAATTTTTGAAAATAAATGTAAAAGCTGTACTTTCTAATTTATGCTTCAAAATAGTCAAGTAAATAAGGAAGTATTCTATTTGAAGTAAACTGCTTAGAAAGCATTAACACCTATGGACATTTAAAGGGAATTGTCTCTATGACATCTCTTCCATTGTTAGCAATCTATTCAAACATTCTACCTCTTTCTGATAAAATTCCCTAATGTGCATTTTCCTAGAAAATAATTTGTTTCATTGAGATATTCAAATATATTTCCAAAAAGAGCTGTAATGTTTAAATATAATGTCCTCTCTTTGTGGGTATAGGTTCTTTTTTATGTGTATTGTGTATCTCTACTTTCTTCTCAGACATCTGTCTTCCTGAACTTCTCTATACACACAAAGCTTTATTTATTTCAAGAGTTGGCAAATGCTTTCTGTAAAGGGCTGGAGAGTAAATACTTTTGGCTTTGAGGGCCACCTGGTCATTGTCCCAACTATTTAGCTCTGCTGTTGTAGCACAAAATAGTCAAAGACAAGATGTTAATGAATGAGTGGGGCTGGGTTCCAATAGAACTTTATTTCTGGGCACTGAAATTTGAATTTCATATAAATTGCATGTGTCATGAAATAGTGATCTTTTGGTTTTTTTCCCCCCAACTATCAAAACAACTTTAGCACATGCACTGAAGAAAAACAAGTGGTGGGTAGATTTGGTTTGCAAACTATAGTTTGCCAACACCTACTCTATTTCATAGACTTTTGCAAAAATCAAAAGTCCTATCAGATTTATCGTGTCTAATTCTCTACACTTTCTAACATTTTAAGAATTTTAGTTTTCCCTCTTATCTGCTTTGATTGATATTGATTTTTTTTTCTATTTTTTTAGTTGAATGCTTGGTTCATCTTCTACTTCTATTAATAGTCAGGTATAATAATATAACAAGCACCCATGTCCTCATTATCTAGCACGATACTATTTTTTTCCTGAATGGTAAAAAATATCTCCATTAGTATGGACTTAGAAGCAGAGAGCTGGGCCCTGAGTATATAAGACAGAACTTACAGTAGAAAACATTAAAGGAACATCATCTGGGGGAAAGAGCTAAAATAAAAAAGATTTTCTACTACTGTAAATTAATTTCAGAAAGGGAAGCTCCAGTCTTAGATGATTCCTATGCACAGCTCCCATTAGCTCAAAGGGTGACAGTTGATTTGTGGGTTTATAATGGCCATTCCTTTTCTTGAGCACATAAACAGGCATTTTAGAAAAATGCTCCTTTTGATTTCCCTGCCTGTGACTTGCCATTTCCTATCCTTTGCCACTTTACTGTTGAGAATAGAATATTATTTTAAATCTATACGTGGTTGATATATTACATGCATGTTAAAATATGTCCCACTTTATTGATAGCTTTTACAATTTATGATGGTTTTGATGCAAATACCTTTAACTTTCTAATGCTTATGATGTCGTTATAAACATATTTTTTTTCTAGACTGGCTTAAGGTCTATACTAAATTCTTACTCTGAAATTCATTGTGTTATATGAAGAGGATAGGAATTGACATTAAAAATAATTGCACCATTGTTTTTACTTCTCTTGGATACATATCTGGAAATGGAATGGCTGACATGGAAGAATTATGTTAAACTTTCTGAGGAACTGCCAAATTGTTTTCCATACAGAAACTGGGCACAAAGGTTCATAGCACATTTTCACAAAAGCCAAAAGGTGGAAACAACCCAAATGTCCATCAACTGAAGAATGGATAAGCAAAATGTAGTATATACATACAATGGAATATAATTCAGCCATAAAAAGGAATCAAGTTCTGATGCATGCTACAGACTGGATGAAAACATTATATTATGTGAAAAAAGCCAGACACAAAAAGTCACATGTATATGACTCTATTTGAGTTCAGAAATAGGTAAATCCATAGAGATGGAAAGCTGATAAGTGGTTTCCAGAGGATAAGAAGAAGAAGAATAAGAAGTGCTTGCTTACTGGGTGCAGAGTATTATTCTGGAGTGGTGAAAAAGCTTTTAAACTAGAGAGAGATGGTGGCTGCACAGCATAGTGAGTGTGCGAAATGCCAATGAATGTTACACTTTAAAATGGTGTATTGTATTTTATGGAATTTTGCCTTAATAAAAAATGCCATTATAAAAGTAAAGAATAATTGTACCATGTATGGGGTATTTAATGACAGTGCTAAGTGCTTTGTGTGCACAAATTTAATCTTTGCAAGTAGCCTATTTTAGAGATGCAAAAGGGAGCACAGGAGCTGCAAAGCATCTTGTCTGGGGTCCCAGTGCTAGGAAGGGATGGAGCTGGTTTGAGCCCAGGTCTGTGACTTACACTCCAAAGCCTGCAATCTTGGCCCCTCTGTGATCTGCACCTTCCTCATGTAGCTGTCTGTAGTCCAGGCGATCGTTTCTGTATTTTACATATATTCTTACACAAACTGGGGTCTGCTCATGGGATATCAGTTCTGTTCCATTCTGTGACTCATGCATTCTCTCATTATTAAAATACTAGTAAGGCTCAAATAATTCACGTTAAATGCCCTCTCCTCAACTACTTGCAACTTCATCTTTCGTTGAATTTCAGTAACACCTTATTGATATTTTAAAATTATTCCTGTCTATTTTATTGAGTTTTATTTTATTTGCACACTTGCCTTTGATCCCGTATTAGGCTGCAAACTTTTTTAAGGCATGGAATATATATGTGTTGTACCTGGCGCTGTGCTTTCTCGTGGTTATTCAGTGAATCACTGTCTGATTTAAGTTCTTTTTTCTTTCCTTCACTGGGTCATATAGATTATTTCATTTAGTTAACACTAACAGTCATAGTGCCTTCCATGTGCCAGGCTTTATTCCAATGCACATAACAACTTTGAAAGGCAGGCACTATTGTTGCCCCGTTCCAAAGATGAGGAAACTGAGGCATGGAGAGGCCGAGTGACCTATCCTAGGATGCAGCTAGCAAGTAGCAGAGTCAGATTTCGAGCCTCGACTGCCTGGCTCTGACATCTGTGCACTCTGTTTGTTGTGTGATGGTGCCCCTCCATTGATGGGATTTTTGGGGTACGAGAGATTGTGGTCCTAGCAGTTCCTGCAGTATACATAGGACTCCAGGTGGTATAGGGGGGCTGGTCAAATACAGGTAGGTCAAGAGAAGGATTCCAAGCATCTTAGGCAGAAGAAAGAGCTCTCAGAGTGTGGAAAAAGCTGAAGCATGGCATTTCCGGAAATCAAGCAGACCTCCTTGGAACATGTCTGTGGAGCATCAAAAAATGTAACTCTGGGGAGAAGATGCATTACTAACAAGTCATTAGTATTTTTTATAATGTTTCATACTTAATTATTCTGGATCAAATCTAAGCCATTTAAAATTCTGCTTTCCCTTAATCACAGTACTTATTTTGCCCCTAATAGGCACAATGTTAAAACAAAAATCATGCAGACCAGCCCAAGAATTTACATGTTAAGTTTGGTTTGCATTATCCAGGAAGGGATGGTGGTGGGTTGTCCCCAATTTTTCCCAACAAGACATCACTGTAGATTATCTGGCTGCCACCCCTCACCACCGCACAGCTGCTCCCCTGTCCTGTTTGTCCCAAGCTCCCTCGAACTCTGCGGAAGTCAGATGGGAAGCAGAACATACAGGGAGGCTGTCTGGCTATGCAATAACAAGAAGGCAGATTGAGCATCCTGTGAAGAGGCAGGTCCAGCAAGTACCAACTCCTTTCTATTTGATATGCTAACACGCTGTCGGAGTGTGTCACCCTTAATTCCAAAGAAAAAAAATTGGTTTCTCTTTTGAGCCTTAAAATTGTCTCCCCAAACCACTTTACTTTTCAGATTTTGACCTTACTAAAGAGGTACCATAACCATTCCATTTTTAAAAAGGGGAAGCCAGAGAGATGTCAGAGAGAGAGAAAATGAAATTTTGCATCGGGCAAAATTTCTGCATAGATATTTCAGAAGGGTCCATAACTCTATGACTGTATACAAATGATCCATTTCGTTAATCTGAATTTCTAGGGTCATTAAAATTTTTTTTCTCTGCTCTGGAATAGTTTATTACTTAGAGGGGGGGGGGGATGCCAGCTTAAACCAGGTAAGGGAAGAAAGCTGACAAAAACATAAATTAGAGGAAGAACTTAATTTAAAAAGTGTCAAAAAGGATAGATAGTCTTAGTTCAATAATAAAGCCTGGTTCAAGAGCCTTCTATCTTTAAATAAAGCGTTCAAGCACTCTATTACCTGTGTACAACCAATCTTTGATTTCCAATCTAAGTCTATTTTTGCTTCTCGTGATTAGCATACAAATGTGAAAAAAAGAAAAAAAAGTGGTTACATGCATGACGATTAGGACATGACTTTGACTTTAATGTAAGTGGTTTGTCAGACTGGGGGTGATGAAATGAATTGCGGCTTTGTCGGCTCCTTAGAGGTAAATCTTGTCCAAAAATGACTCCTATCCATCTCCTTTTATTTTCATTCTAAGTTCATCATATGAACTGCAAGCATATACACATATATTTATTTTAAAAGAAATAAAGTGCAATAGCATATAGCAACTTTCTCATATATGTGAGCAGTCAGTGAGCTGTGCAAGGGAGCTTTAGGCAATACAGCTCTCTCTACACCGTTGCCTTGAGTCCAGAGATTAAGCCTAAATGTGAGACTTTACCTTGTCAAGAATAACTTGCTGGGTGTGAGAAATGAGAGAGTAATGTATTGAGACAAATCTTATGTTGGCTACTTATGTTGGGCCTGAAAGTATCTTTTAGTTGTTATCTTGGAGGTACCTCTGTCCCACAGGTTTTTTGAAATAAGAACACTTTTTATTTTATTTTTTTTTAGTTTTGTATAAGCATGGCATAAGCATACAGAGCTAAAACTTAAAACTCCTTAATAATATTATTGAAAAGAATTGTTTTGTAAACCTACAACTTTTCTAATAGAAAGGGGGTGGGGGAATAGTCTGATTCCCTCCTTTTCAGATGAAAATGTCTTCTATGGAGTCCCTGGTTGCAAAGGGGCTTTGATATTTTCTTTTCCTGATGCTTGGGTTATGCTCGAACGGCATTTTTGTCCCCGGGGTTTGGTCCTCGGGTGAGAGGCCTTGTAGAAATGCAGAAGCTGCTGACGGATGGCCCCATTTAAATCAAAGGCAGTTATTATGCATGAAACCACTCAAGCATCATTTGTTTCAGGGAGTTCAACCAGTCAATTTTTCAGTTCCTTTCTGATTCAGGGTCAGAAGCAAATGAAGGATCTCAGGGTGGCCAATGATACTCTCCTCCCTATTTACAGCAAATTTGTTTAAAAAGTTATCATGCTTATAATAGGTGAAAGTGTCCTTTCCTAGGCCCTCACAAAGGCACTAGGGAGCTCTAAAAAGGCTGGTGTCCTCATTCATGTCACGTATGGATTTATCGAAACAGACTAGCTGCGTGTGCCCAGGACTCATTCCAGTACTCAAAGTCATAGACAGTGTGTGCGGGTTTGGCTGAAGAGCCAGCAGGAGGCACTGTTCGAATCCCCAAGTCAGCGTTGCATGGGAATTTAGGGGAAATACTTTTCTCTGCTTTTGAGATAAGGCTTCAGATTCAATTCCAGGATAAGAAATGATTTATGTGGTCTTGGAGTTCAGCTTAAAAGATTACCAACAATTTTGTAGGTCATTATAGTTTGTAAAAAAAAAAATAATAATGATAAAAGAAAAACTTTTCAGCAACATGGACATTTAGGCTCTCACAGCTTTATTGAGCAATTCCTGAATCCGGCAGTATCCCATTCAGAAAGCAGAGGGGAACTCTGCTGAGGGGGAGGAAAGGGGAAGCTCATATAGGGCCAAGGAGAAAGTAAGTGAGGAAATGTTCTGATCGACTGGCATCAAGTTTGCATTTTACATAGGGGGTCTTACAAAGTGGGGGGCAGCTATACATTGATTATTATGATATGTTTGCCCATTCATATTATATTATTATATTATTATATTATTATATTATATTATATTACATTATATTATAATTTTATGTTTGCCCATTCATATTATGATATGTTTGCTGTCTCTACTGGAGACAGCAACCCTGTAGAGTGTTTCCTTTTCTCTGAAAACCCGTGCAGTTCAATCATTTTTTGTCTTTTGGGAAAGCCCTTCTCGGGAAGGGGTGTTCTCCCGGCATTGCTCAATGGAGATGGCCATTTTATTTTACTTTAACATTACTTATAAACAATCTGTGCTTTAATCCACCCACAAGGAAAGCATTACTGTCCCCCGTTAGCAATAAGAAAACTGAATCACCAACTAGTTTAGTCAAATTACATAGACCAGTGAAAATGAAAGATGCAAAAGAAGAAAAACAAATCTTTTTACTTTCCATGTAAAGAATTCACAAGAATTTCATGCTGGATGCAAGAAATGACAAGAGCAAAGTATTATAACAGAGTTGGTTGGCTGCCACACCAACGTACAGGAAACACGGCAGCAACTGTGGTGAAAGTGCTTTCCTTTTATCTTTAAGCACAGAGTAGAAAAGAGACATTATAACACTAAGCAGATATGAAAAGACATACTTAGGACTGAACATATGTTGCATACATGGTGTGTGTATTACGTTTTTCTCCTGTCCTTTCAGACCAGTGCAAAGTCACCGTGTTCAGCTCTGGTCCACTCAGAGCTTCTCTATATCATGTACCCAGCACCTACATAACAGAGCATTAGTCTCTGCCTTCCAACTCTAAGTGCTGTTCTCTTCCACTTCTTTAGCAACTCTCTAAAGTATCGTGAAATGTGAATATGAAAAACTATATGTTTCACTTATGCTATTGTAGAATGGAGAGTCCTGCTTTTTCAGACATGTTGTAAAACTACAGTTTGCGGGGTGGGGTAGGGGGGGATCTGCGTAGATGCATAAATATCTCTATACAAGAAGAATTCAAGGTCCAGAGAGAAAACGCATAATTCTTATGATCTATTAACTTCTGGCCTTCTACGGAGACGAGTGGAAGGCATCATAGGCTGGTATTTAATTTGACAAATTCCATATGCATATTTGGTGATAAGAAAGGGCCAGAATACCTTCATTGTGCTCAGATCACATATCTGAGATTTTCATTCTTTATTTGGAGGGAGGAGACAGAGTTGATTGACAACCTAATTTCTAAACATTCGTCTCACTTTATTACAAAACCTAGGCTTTGTGTTTGTTTGCTTGTGGAATGAGCCCCATCATTTAAAAGCATTCAATTGTAAATCTGAATAAAAGTAAAAACAATTAAACTCAATAGACACGCACTGGAGTTAAATGCCTTCTTCCCTATTCCCAGTGATCACTGAAGGGAATCCTGAGCCAAGACTTTTCCCTATAGAAAAGTGTGTCTGTGGCTTATTTATTTTTTGCTAATAGCATGTTATAGTCAAGAGTGTGAAGATTCTCTTTGATAGGCACACACCAGAGGCTAAGGCATTAGGTGCATAGACTTGTAAGAAATAATGCCTTTGGTGTTTCGTATCTCCTAGCAGATATTTCATGCACAACGAATATATTTATTTATACATTTCTTCCCTTGGTACACACACATTCATGAATGTAGCCAGTTCAATTTGTCTCAGCACTGTTATATGACGTAATAGCATCTGGCTTCCAAACACCAGCACCTCTTACATCAGCATATTTCTGTGTAAGTGAAGTGACATTGCTTTCTTAAAGTATATAAACAGGTAATTCTTAAGCATTGTGCAGAAATAATTTTTATTTATTTCTGGCATAAATGCATGGGGTGTTAGGAGTAGTAGCTGTCAACACATTTCTAAATTATGCAAGTTAATTTTTTTCTGAAAGTAGAGTTCATAATATTTACTTTAGAGATTTTTCCATGAATAAAGCTCAAGTCTATGTACCTTTGCATCCTTTGTACAAATACTATGTGAAAGAATGGAGCACATACCTACCAATAAAACTGAAAAGTAACTGCAAGTTTAAAAAGGAAATGCAATATAATAAAGGTTGTGTGTAAACCAATAGAGGACAATATAGGAATATATTTTGAACAATATTTAACTGTTGCAGGTCTTCAAAGGCCTTGAATTCATTGCAAATATAATTAATGTAAAGTATTCATCAATTGTATCATTAAAATGATACTGCAAAAGAGAAAGACTGCAAGACCACTTTAATATTCCGTGTTAATAATATCTTAGTACAATCTAATAGCTGTTTTATAGATAGTGTGGTAGAATGAATTACGTATGTTCTCAAAAGGTATGTTCTAAATCTCAATCTGCATTCCTGGAGGTGTGAATTTATAAATAGGACCTTTTGATGATACCGTTAGTTAAGGTGTGGCCAACTGAATCAGGGCGGATCTTAATCCATATTACTGGAGGCCTTGCAAAGAGAAGAGACAAAGATGCCAGAAGTCAGCGAAGGCCACACAGGAAGGAGGAAGAAGCTGGAAGTCAGTGGAACCTAGAAGAGCAGACACAAAGAGAGAGAGATGCCCATGTGACGGGAGCAGAGAAGCAAGCCAAGGAAACCCAAGGATTGCAACAAACCACCACCAGAATGCAATAGACATATGGGATAAAGAATGGTCTTGTGATGCCTTGATTTTGGACTTCTCTCCTCCAAAACCATGAGATCATAAATTCTTGCTGGTTAAGTCAACCCACTATGTGGCAATTGTCATAGCAGCTGGATGAACTAAGACAGACGGTTAAGTGAAAGGTGGTTTTAGACTAATTTGCTTTTACAAAGCAAAAAACAACAACAAAAACAATAACCCTTAACAAGCATTCAATATCTCAAGCAACGCAGTAAGCTCACATGATGTGCTAGTGTGGCACAGAGTAGTGAGTGGCACAAAGACAAGTATGTGTGACTTGTCTCCTGGGGGAAAAAGGCATCTGTCAAGAAATTGCAGTTTCTTCAGCAGATATTTGGTGACACCCACTAAGTGCTCAACACTGGGGATAGGGCATTGAACAAATCTGATGGGGTCTCTGTTCTTCTGGAGCTCATGTGGTGGTGGGGCAGTGGGCTGTAAACCAGCAGTGCATTATCAGGCAGTGATAGGCACCATGGAGAGTTGAACAGGATTCAGTGACAAAGAGAGGCTGTGGTGACTCTCAAGATGGTGCTCCTGAGCCACACTGAGAAGATACTGTCCAAGCTGGAGTTGGACGGATCCAAATAATCAACCACCAAAGATCCACAGCACAGTTTCCACAGGAGGGAACAGGTAGTCCAAGCCCTAAGATGAAAACCAGGTGGGTGGAAAGCACAACCAAGGCAGTTATGGAGAAGCGCTATGGAGAACAAGTGCAGGAAGCTGTGAAATCCTGCATTAGGATGGTGGAGGTCATGGATAGTGAGGAAAGACCTCCTGGAGCTGGGTTCTGATGGAAAGAAGGGAGATAGCCAGATGAAGAAGATAAAGGACGGTCTTCTCTGCCTTGTGCCTAGAACAAGGGACACACTGAGGGATAAGACTAGATATCTTTGCTTTCTATACAAAATCTGTGTTTGTAAATTAACACATTTATGGCATTCAACAGATCAATCTATCACCTTTCTAATATCAAATGGGGCAAAATTTATCAAACTTTTTGAAAAATTTTGTTGTGCTAACATACGCATACGTAACAAA
This sequence comes from Cabassous unicinctus, assembly GCA_029593785.1. NCBI lineage: Eukaryota > Metazoa > Chordata > Mammalia > Cingulata > Chlamyphoridae > Cabassous > Cabassous unicinctus. Next base: position 29,231 of record JAQZBX010002350.1, on the reverse strand, counting down.
GTTTGCCATTTTAACCATTTTTAAGTGTACAGCCCAGTGGCGTTAATTACATTCACAATGTTATGCTACCATCAACACCATCCATTGCCACAACTTTTTCATCACCCCAAACAGAAATTCTGTGCCTCTTATGTGATAACTCCCCATTATCCCTTCCCACAGCCCCTGGTAACATCTAATCTACTCTATGTCTCTATGAGTTTATCAATTCTAGATATTTCATATAAGTGGAATCATGCAATATTTGTCCTTTTGTATCTGCCTTATTTCACTTAATAAGTGTTTTCAAAGTACATACATGTTTAGCATGTATCAAAACTTCATTTCTTTTTATGGCTGATTAATATTCTATTGTATGTATATACTACATTTTGTTTATCCATTCATTGGTTGATGGACACTTGGATTGTTTCCACCTTTAGCTATCATGAATAATGCTGCTATGAATATTGGTGTGCAACTTTTTGAAACCCCTTTCGATTCTTTCAGATATATATCTAGGAGTGAAATTACCAGATCATGTGTTAATCCTATATTTAAGTGGTGGAGAAACTGCTATATTGCTTTCCACAGCAGCTGCACCAATTTGCATTCTTACCAGCAATGTATGAGGGCTCTAATATCTCCACATCCTCACCAACACTTGTTATTTCTTTTGTTTTTGTAATGGCCATCTTAGTGGGTGTGAAGTGGCATTTCATTATGGTTTTGATTTGCATTTTCCTAATGGCTAATGATGTTGAACATCTTTCTGTGTGCTTGTTATTTTCATGGCTATTTGTGTATCTTCTTTGGAGAAATGTCTATTCTTTTTTGCCCATATTTAATTGGATTGGTCATCTTTTTATTGTTAAGTTGTAGGAGTTCTTTTTATGTTCTAGATTTTAAACCCTTATCAGATATGTGATGTGCAACTATTTTATCCCCTTCTGTAGGTTGTCTTTTCATTTTCTTGATACTGTCCTTTAATTCACATAAGTTTTTTATTTTGATGAAATTAAATTTATCTATTTTTTCTTTTATTGGTCATACTTTTGTTGTCATAGCTAAGAGCATACTGCCAAATTCAAGGTCATGAAGATTTTCCCTATGTTTTCTGCTAAGTTTAATGGTTTTTAGCTCTCAACTTCTCTGTACCTTTATTTCCCATTCTGTTTAAGAGGGAGATAATTACACCCATCTTTAAGAAGGTGTAAAAGACAAGAGTACATCAAAGAACCTAGCATAGAGAAGCTGCCTTAGAAATGGTGGTACATATCCTTCCAAAGATGGAATGTGCATAAAACAGCTCACCATTCCCCATCAGTGGAAGTGTGCAGACAGAGGCTGGTTAATGACTGTGGTGGGAGAGGGTGCAGAGAAAACATTTTAGAGAGCATACTAACACATTATTTCAATTTTGTGAATAACATTTCTGGAGGGTTTATTAGTTCTTGAGAAAGAAGTAAATGACATTTGACCATGGCACGCAAAGTGTCAGACCCAGTGGTACGATGATCAAACAAGAAAATCCTAATGAAATTTTCATATTATGTGTGAAAACTTCTTCTTCGTGAAATCAAGTGTTCTCAAATAATCTTATTAAGATATAATGGGAAGACCCAGGCTTCAATGTAAGCTTTCTTTCAAAATTACACCTCATTTTGTCATCTGTAGAGAGGGAGTTTTTAAGATAATTTCCAACTAGGAAGGTCTGGAATTCTTAGCTTTGAGGAAAAGTTGTTTGCAACAATTTAGTCTATGGACATTGTAATACAGATCTTTAAAGGAGAGCTCCCTAACAGCTAATGATCACCTAAGAAAGATCACCTAGGAAAGGAGGCTCCATGGCTTTCTAGGCAGAAGGACAAAGTTACTGAGGTGTAGGCAGGAGGCCGAGCCACAAGGCATTTGCAAAGCACATGTAACTCTGTATATTCTCCCCTCATTCTTTTCTTTGCCCGAATCCATACCATTTGCCTCAAGATCTGTTCTGACCAGTATTTTTAATGGCCTTTTTGCCATTTGAGTGTTAAATACCACAATTTTTATCCTTCTAAAATTTTCTGGAGATATCTCACTCTTTAGTGAGAACAGTGAATTAATTACCTAAATTTCATGTTTTAAAGGCTTTTTCTCTTCACACTTTCTCATCCTGGCCTTACCTTCACTTCCTCATCTCCTTTGCTTCAGTCTTATTTACAGATTCCATTAATCCGTGAAGCAGTGTTTTACCCTATACATCAAGTAAAAGCAAATGACTTGTGCTGCTGCTCAGGGTAATACTGAAAGATGAAATGGTTTGGAGAAGGGGAATTTTGACAAAGTTACGACAGTGCTGCATTAGGTAGGGATCAGGGTGGGCACACGGCCGCCATGTGCATTTAGCACCTACCCTGTTCTCAGTGCCTGAGGTGGGTGTGTCTCAGAAGGCTAGCTGGGGAAAGAAAGGCTTTCAAAGTGCTTCTATAACATGCTTTGGTTTATGATCGTAACTGGTATTTCATGGCCCTTCTGAGCCCTTTGCAAGGAAAAACTTGGCAGTTACACTTTTGCTGCCCTCCTGGCTGACTGGTGGGCCACAGCTCTGTCTACAAAGCCCCCAGCCCTCTCTGCCTCAGGCTGATGACAGTTCTACTCGAATGTATGAGGGTTCCATATTCCATACCTGAATCTTCCTGAATCTCTTCACTGAGACAAGACCACAGAGATGTCACCTTCCTGAATATAACAAAATTTGAGGAGATAAAGAAAATAGTTAACATAGCAAAATATTATCCAGGCAATCTTACTATAATCTTACCACAATAGAATTATAAAATATCACCTGATAGAAATGTTTAGCAACCCCTGCAAAATCTTTGCGACTACTTTGGGTACATAGACAGTTGGGAAGCACCAGCATTTTACATTTCTTCAATTTTATCTGAGTCTTTATATAATTTGATGTTCATCTTTAAAAGAGCCTACTAGAATTCTAGTTTTTTTAAAAATTTTTGAGCAGTTTTCCTATAAAAATCAGTTAACTGTGTCAGTCTTGGACATTGTGGATAGAACCTTAATTTGCCCAGTCCATTTTGCTTTAGACCAGTGAGTCTCCAGCTAGAGTGCACATCAGACTTACTCAAAATCACCTGGGGGGCTTATTAAGACATACACCCAGGAGCTGGTGTAGCTCAGTGGTTGAGCGCTTGCTTTGTGTGTATGAGGCCCCAGGTTCAATCCCCGATGCCGCCTAAAACAACAACAACATACACCCAAGATTTGGATTCAGTAAGTCTGGGGTGGGGCTCCAGAATTTGCATGTCTAACAAGTCCCTGGTTGATGCTGGTTCCAAGACTGTGCTTTGAGAATCACTCAATTACTTATCCAGTAGCTAGATAATAGTCCAACATACCTGGGTTCCAAAGTGAGGAAAAGCCCAAAGCCATGGCCTGTGCTTATCAGCCTTCTTAGTTCCCGGCCGGCTATCACAGCTATCTTTATAATCTTCAAAACATGTTAACTTAATAAAAGTTGCTAAGAAGAATACACAATAATAATGGAGATAAGAATGCTTTATATGTGTGTACAGTCCATGGCTTTAAAAACATTATGCACAGAGAGACAACATGGCACAGGAAAATGGTGGGTCTAATAGCCAAGCTTGAAACACTATTCTGCCATTTTCTGCACAACTATATGACTTTTAGGCAAATCACTTCATCTCTTGAATGCCATTATTTTTCACATGTAGCATAAAGGAAATAATGCAACTTCGTACAGTTCCCAATATTAATGACAATATTATTTCCTCTTTAAGCTCACATATTTTCTGTTTTCAGATATGGGCATTTGGAAATTAACTAAAACTAAGCTTCACATGAAGGAATGTTCAAAACCAGAAGCTTTGGAACTGTCCTTGACTTCTCTTTTTCTCTCCTGTTCCATATCTAATCCATCAGTCTATCATTGATTTTAATTTCAAGATATATCCTGAATGCCTCCACTTACCACAAATAGCCTGGTTCGTTAATGATTGCCTCTTGCCTGGATTATAGTCTCTTATCTGGTCTTCCTTTTTCTACTCTTGCTTTTGTATACACTCTTCAAATCACAGTAGCCAGAGTACTTATTTAAAAACATAAACCAAATATGTCACTCTCCTGCTCAGTCCCTTCCATTTCTTTGGGAGTTAAAGGGCAATAGCCTTATAATCCAAGGTCTTCTATAATCCATCGCCCTTGGATGCACTAAATAAACTGCTTTCCCGGGGCCACACCTGCCCATGGAGCAGTTGCTGTAGGAGACTTATCCTACCATCCACCCCAGAGGCCATCTGTGATTTGGAAGAGAGTTGAAGTAAAGACAAGGATTCCTGCCTGGAGCACTTGAGTTTCTCTGCCCAAGCACCGTGCTCTGGCCATGGGGTTTTGCCACAGGCGGAAGTGCCAGGGAAGGGGCCATTGCCCAGTGAAGGGTGGCAGTGTCCCAGCTTCCTCACTCCTGGTGAGATATGCTCAGTGTGTTCTCATGGTCCCTTGGAGGTCCCTAGTGAGGGTGAATCCCAATTGCTCACAGACAAAAGCCACTGAACAGCACTTAATTTTTCTATTTTAAATTCTTATATGGTCAGAATTTTTAATGTTGAATCAACCTTTTATTACTGAAATTAATTAACAGAATTTTTCATGATGGGTTATCTTTTTGGTACTTTATTACATTATTTTACTAATATTTTGTTTAGGATTCTGTGTCTATGTTCACAAGTAAGGTTATCCTGGAATTTTCTTTCTCCCACTTTTTATCTTGTTGTTTTCCATCCTGGTTTTGGTATCATTATTCTACTTAACTTTGTAAAGTGAGTTAAAGAGTTTTCCTGATTTTTCTATTCTCTGAGTTTGTCTCTGATTGGAATCATCTGTTGGTTAACGCTTTGGTAAATTTGATAAATGCTTCCGGAACTGTTTGTTTTTCCAGAGAGATTTTCACTTACTGCTTCAATTTAATTAATGCTATAAGATCATCAGAAATCCAGATCATTTTGAGTCAAGCTGGTCATCAATGTTTTTAGAGGAATTTGTTCATTTAACCAAATTCTTCAAATGTACTGGCATAAAGTTTTTCTTTTTTTTTTTCATTTCCAATACTTCTATTAACATTACCCATTTTTTTCATTTCTATTATTGCTTATTTGTACTGCCCTTCTTTTCTTGATCATTCTTACCTGGGTTTAATCTTTTGAAATTAGTCTGTTCAAACAATGTTTGGCTCCCTTGACCCCTTCAGCTTTATCTTTCTTTTCATTTGCACTAAGAGTTGCAATTTTTACTTCTTTTCTTATCTTTTCTTTATGATTATTCACTTATTTTTTCTTACTTCTTAAGTTGGCTGTTTGACTCGTTACTTTTTAGACATTCTTCTTTTTTATATGAAGTATGTATACATTTATGGCTATACATTCCTCCCAAGTAAATAACATTTAGCCTTATCCCACCAGTGTTAATACTTAGCACTTTTTTGTTATCTTTGAGTGTCTTTTCTTATTGCCGAATGATCTATCAGCTATTTAGACATATTTTTCTTTTATTTTTATTTCCACATATATGTTTTTCTTTTAAGTTATTCTTTGTTATTGGTTTCTAACTTAATTAACTTTTCATTAGAAAACATGATCCCTATGATATTAATTCTTTGAAATTTATTTTAAATATATTGTCAATTTTTATATTAGTCTACCTGTGTTTTTAAAGTATGTGCATTTTTCTCTTGCTGAGTTCTTTACATGTCTATAGCTCAGGTGTGTGTATTGTTCAAATCATCTACAGTCATGGATTTTAATCTGCTTTATCAATCAGTTACTGAGAAAATTATTTTTAACCTCACATTATGATTTCAGAATTTTTCAATTTTTATTGGAGTTCTCTTAAGTTTTTCTTTCTATATTTTGAGACTTATTAGATTTGAAACTTATTAGATGCTTAAAAGTCTAGAATTGTTATATGTTCCTGAAGTCTAGAATGATAAATTTTTTTATCATTCTATGATGGCTATCTTTAATAGTGATTTTTCTTTAGAATCAATTTTGATTTGTATTTGCTTGATAGAATATTCTAAACTTTTCACTTCCTACTTCCTATGTCCTCAAGTTTTATGTGTGTATCTTTTAGAAGATATACATATATAAATACATAAATATATATAACATATATATAGAATAACATAGGTAACATTTATGCATATTTGTTTGTATATACATAGATAAGTGGATAGAGTATAAAGATTTATAAAGCTATATAGCTGAATTTTTAAAATCTCTGCCTGAAAATATCTATCTTATGAATGGAAAGTTTAGTCCATTTAAATATATTGTGACTTTTTATATTTTTTAATCTACTTTTACCATGATATTTTGTAATTCCTCTTTGCTCTGCTTTTTCTCGGTTTCTTGTCTTCTCCCTTCTTCTCTTATTTAAACTGATAAAAATTTCCCCCTCAATCAAGCCGCTGACTCCTGGCTTCATTTTTCTTGTAGAGACATTGTTCATAAGTTTACTGCATTTCCTTACAAGTAATCTCTGGTTGCTTTTCAAATCTTTTTGTTTATTTACTATTTTGCATTTTTCTATGACATAGGTAAGTGTAGATTTTGTTTTGTTTATTCTGATTGGAATTCATTGTGATTCAATAAGGTGAGGAAATTTTCATCCATTTTCTCTTTGAACATTGCTGTTACTCTATTCTTTCTAATATTTCTTTCTGGGGTTTGTATTAGATTTTTGGTCTGCTTTCTCGTTCTATCCTACATATCTTTTAATTGTTTAATATTTTAATCTCTTTATCTCTTTTGCTACAGTCAGTAATTTCTTCGGCTCCATCCCTCAGTTATTCAAATGTATCCAACTTGTTGTTTGGTCCATCTTTTAAGGTTCTTATTTTATTTGTTACATTTTTCATTCCTAGTGATAATATTTAGTTCTTTATCAAATCTGTCTGCCTATTATTGAGAGTTTCCTGTTCATTGACCATAGATTAGATATGTTCATTTACTCCTTTAAGTACATCAGACATATTTTATATTCTATATCCATTATTTCCACAATTTGCGATCTCTATGAGTCTGACGGCTGGTTTTTTAATCCTTTTTATTGAATCTCACTCATTTTTTATTATTTTAAAAAATTATTTCCTCATTTGTTTTATTACTGTCTTTTTAAAAAATTATGAGCTTATATGCATTGGCACCTTATCTGTGGGGAGTTTTGTAGGTTGCTTTAAAGGTCTGTTCCTTCCAGATTTGTAATTTGCTTCCACCAGGAGGCAATCCAGACCACTGTAAACTAAATTTGTAACTTGGCTTCTTTGGGGCCCCAACAGTAGGTGACCTTGAGTGCCAAAGTAATGAAGGGCTAATTATTGTTTAAAATTATTAAACAATAAAATTATTATTATTATTATTATTATTGAAGATAGCATGGCTTACTATGCATTTCTAGGTTTGCTGTTATTTTCTACCTTCACCCAGAACCAAGTCCAAGACAAGACTGGTGGGTTTTCTTTCAGTTACCCTTTATAGGATATGCCTGTTTCTACTTCATCTTTTCATCCGAGATGTTTATTTGATTGGGTCCAAGCTTTATGGGGTGGGGGTGGAATCTCGGAATCTCTTTCCCAATTTGCGTAGCCTTAGGCTTTATCTCTTATTCTCTCTGCATAGCTAACTAAAGCCAAAGCTCCAGGGAACAAGGGATCGGCAGATGTCCCCAAAATGTCTGTCAGCATCCTTTCTTGCTCACATATATATGAGAATTTTCTTTATTTTCTTGATACCTCAATTCTACAATGAAATAGATGTTTAAAGATACTCTGTATTTTTAAAAAATTTTGCACTGGTAGGTTTTATTTTTTAAACTAGCATGGACTCTAAAATATTGCCAGCAAATGGAATCTACATAATGCCTTATTATCCTCTATGAAAACATTCTTTCCTAGAACTTGCGCTTAGGATGCCAAGAAGCAATCATTATGCTCACTTCTGGACAGAGATCAGTTAATAGGATAGTGTCAAAAATCTAGGTTAAAATCTCCAGCATCTAGCACATGATAAGCAATACAAAATTGTTAGCTATCACAATCATTTGTAGATGTGGCGTTGCTATTACCATCTAGAAAATTATCTCTACTGAAACATACTGTATCTTTACAAAAAAATGATTAGTTTTATAATATTTTATTAATTTATACAAAATTGCACAAAATCTGATGATGTATCATGTTCATTTCAACTATGCATTCTCAACTTAATATTTAGTATCCATAATAGAATTGCTATCACTTATGTGGTTGTCCTGGTAACACAGAAAAACAAAGGGTTCGAAGATAAAAATGATCTCGAAAAATCACATTTTCTTCATGTGTAAATATACTCATATCAGTTGTAAATTATACAAAACTTTATCAGTAAATAACTTGAGTAATCCTTGTCCTCAATGATTACCTAAAGTGCTTTTTTTTAAATATATTTTTTATTTATTTTTAAAGACTCTTAGATTACATAACACTTTATATAAAAAAATATAAATGATTCCCATATGCCCCACTCCCACACCTCCCACTTTTCCCCACATTATAAACTTCTTTCATTAGTGTAGTACATTCATTGCAGTTGATGAACACATTTTGGAGCATTGCCACTAAGTATGGATTATAGTTTACATTGTAGTTTACACTCTCTCCCACTCAATTCTGTATCCGTCATTGAAATATCATTTAGGTCAATTCCAAGTCATGAAAATGCCTCCATATTACACCTTTTTTTCCTTCTGCCTGACTTCAGCACCTCCAGCGGCCACAATTTGTTTCTACTCTTAAAGTTCCAACGTGCTAATATTAATCTTGATAAGTAAATACAGTACTTTATATGTTTAGCTTTCTTTACTTTCTTTATTAGAAAAGTTCTGGGTTTACATAACAGTCATGCATAAAATACAGGATTCCCTATACTCCACCCCAACATCAATAACTCGCATTGGTGTGGAACATTTGTTAAGGTTGGTCATAGCAAATTTTTATAATTGTAGTATTAGTTAAAGTCCATGGTTTAGCTTAGGGTTCAATGTGTAGAGTAGTTCCATGGATTTTTAAAAATTTACTCCGTTACCATATATACAATCTGACATTCCTCCCTTTTAATCATATTCATATATATATTTCAGTGCTGTTAATTGCATACACAATGTTTGCTACCATCATCACTATCCACTAACAAAATATTTCCACCATTCCAAATAAGAACCCTGTACATTTTAAGCCCCAACTTCCCATTCCCTATCCCCACCCCTTCCCCTGGTATCTTATAGTCTAGATTCTGATTCTGAGTTTGCTTATTCTAATTCTTTCAGATCAATGAGATCATACAATATTTTTCACTCAATACGATGTCTTCAAGGTCATCCATGCTATTGCATATATCAGAATTTCATTCCTTTTATATCTGAATAATATTCCATTGTATGTGTATACTGCATTTTTTTTTAATCCATTCACTGGTTGATGGATACTTGGGTTGCTTCCATCTTTTGGCAATTGTGAATAATGTCACTATGAACATTGGTGTGCAAATATCTGTTGGAGTCCCTGCTTTCAATGTTTCTGGGTATATACCTAGTAGTGGATTGCCGGGTCATAATGTAGTTCTATATTAAGCTTTCTGAGGTACCACAAAACTATCTTCCACAGCAGCTGTACCACTTTATATCGCCACCAGCAATGAATAACTGTTCCTATTTCTCTTCATCCTCTCCAACACTTGTTATTTTCGATTCTTAAAATAACAGCCGTTCTGATGGGTGTGAAATATTATCTCTTTGTGGTTTTGATTTGCATTTACCTGATGGCTAATGATGTTGAGCATCTTTTCATGTGGTTTCTGGCCATTTGTATATCTTATTTGAAGAGATGTCTGCTCAAGTCTTTTGCCCATTTTTAAGTTGGGCTGTTTGTCTTTTTATTGTTGAGTTGTAGGATTTCTTTACATATTCTGAATATTAAAACCTTATCAGATATGTGGTTTCCAAATATTTTCTCCCATTGCATAGGTTGTCTTTTCACTTTTGTGATAAATTCTTAAGGTACACAAAATTTTTTAATTTTGATGAGTTCCCAATTTTTCCTTTGTTACTTGTGCTTTCTGTGTAAAGTCTAAGAAACCATTGCCGAACATAAGTTTCTAAAGATGCTTCACCAAGTTTTTTCTGGAAATTTGATAGTTCTAGCTCTTATATTAAGATCTTTGATTCATTTTGAGTTGATGTTCTTAATATTTTATTGTGCTCTGATTTTATGCACATTTATCTCATCACTCAAGTCCTATTTCAGTCTGTTTCTAATTATTTCCAGGAAATTTCATCATTATTCTAGGTTTTATAGTGTTACATTTCTAACAGCTTCCATTATCTTTAGTAAGGTTTATAATTACTTTTAATTCAAAGAGAAAAAAATCTAAAGCTAGCCACTCCACAAATACTAAGAAATATACATTATTACTGCATACACAGAGACAAAATATGTAAATATTTGTTAGTTTTTAAAAAAATCATTTTGAGTTGACTTTTGTTTATGGTATGAGGTAAGGGTTCTTCTTTCTTTTGCAAATGGAGATCCAGTTCTCCCAGCACCATTTATTGAAGAGACTGTTCTTTCCCAAATGAATGATCTTTGCAACCTTGTCAAAAATCAGTTGGTCATAAAGGTGAGGTTTGATTTCTGAACTCTCAATTCTATTCCATTGGTCTATATGTATGTCCTTGTGCTGGTACCATGCTGTTTTGACCACTGTAGCTTTGTAATAAGTTTTAATATTTGTAACTATGAGTCCTCCAACTTCATTCTTCTTTTTCAATATGGCTTTAGCTATTTGGGGCCCCTTACCCTTTTATATAAAGTTGATGATTGGCTTTTAAATTTCTTGTTTAGCATATTTTTTAAAGCATATTCATTATTACTTCAATCTCTTTCAAATGAAACACAATGTATATAATCAAAACCCCAACCATAGATAAAATATTTAATCATTTTCTTCTGAATTCTAAGAACATCATGATAAGAAATCCTTTCCTTGATTTGATGTCTGAATATTGCAGTGCAGGAATCTGGAATAAAGTGCTACATACTACTGTCCTGGAAAGTATTTTATTTTAGGGTGAACAGGATGATTTCAGGGACTTGAAAGAAAGGACCTCAGGTGGCTTGTAACCTTGCCAAGGAACTGGACCAGGATGAGCATGACAAAATATTATGAGTATCTTATACTACACTTCCTGTTTTATACACAGAAAATTTTAGGTTATTCCTTGAGGCATTATTCGCTGCTTAACTACCCTCTGCCCTAAGCTTTCCCTCAGACAGTCCCTAACCTAAAAGACCTCAAATACAGCTGAAACACAAGGGAGTTTATTGCTTCAAATATAATTTGGCCAAATATTTATGTGTTTTCCATTCTCAAAATTGTCATGCTCTTTAATTCCCGGTGGAGTTAAGAGGGTGGGTTTGGCGTTAATGGACTGAGACAATCTATTGTGGGGCATCGCGAGCCAGTCTGATTGGGAGCTAGGAAGGGAGGGCAAGAGTGAGTCCTATGCTGGGGCAAAATGTTTGTCTCCTGTCACAAAGTACAGGCTCCTGAAAGTCAAGCAGAATTTATCTAAAAGAACTGAGAAAATAACTTTCTTTGAGGGCTTCTTGGAGATATTTGTTCAGAGATATGGTGTATTGGTGTTTTTCCTGGAATCAAGGATCTTTAGAGAAGTGCTTCTTAAGTTTGTTTCTTACTGCATGGGTGGAATCTGACCTTATAAATTTTAGGGATTTCTAGTTTATTTCTTTTGCCTCACTTAAGGGGCTGTAGATGACAATCACTGGTCTATTGTGTTATGAAAAACTTTATATTTATAGTTGTATCTGGATTTATTCCTGAATAGGGTTCACAGCTTTTATCAGCTTCACAAAATGGTTTGTGGTACTCTCCCCTCAAAAATATTAAGTGGTTTATTATAGCAGCCTCATCTTACAGATAAGTCTGCTTAGTTTCTAGAAATCATAGCATATTCTCTATAATTCTTCCAACTTTTTAGTTAGAAGGGTAATAACTTAACACAGATAAACATCTACTTGCACTGTACTTACATCTCAGTAATGAAGAAATTGTTATTGTTTGGGCCTTCAGCTATGATGGATTGAATTTGGCAAAGCTTGATGATATGACACACCAAATGCACTGAGACAAAATTGCTTCCAAGTGGATAAACTGAAACAAATGAATTTAAACTTGAAGTGAACTTTAACAAAAGCCATCTATCTCATTTTAGTGATAACTTAATTCTTAAAAGGACACAATAGGCAAAATCATAATCTACATAACAAAAGACACTGCACAGTTTCTATTCACAAGGTCAAAATGCTTTTATTTACTCATATTGTTTTCTTATTTTCAGGTTTAACAGTCAGGACTTAGTTTAAGTTATTACTTGCAGTAAGAAAAAAAGACATAGGTTCCTTAAATTATTTATTAAATATTCAAATTTAAATTTTATATCAGTTAATATCTCAAATTTTCTATTTCTATATATCATAAAGAAGCCTAACATGCCAATACTAACAAGTTTTAATTTGGGGAAAAAGTAAAAATTTTCAGAAAAAGCACATCAGAATTAAAATATTATGACTCTGGGGAGTAGATGTGGCTCAAGCAGTTGAGCTCCTACTTCCCACATGGGAGGTCCCAGGTTCCATTCCCTGTACCTCCTAAAAACAAAAAACAAACAACAAGCAAACAAACAAAAAAGCCAACTCAGGGGAGCCAATGTGGCTCAGTGATTGAACTGTCCTGGGTTTAATGCCTGGCCCTGGAACCTAGAAGAAAAAAAAATTATGGCTCACTAAAAAAGCCTTGGTTTAAGATAAAAAAAAAAAAAAACAACAAACCCAACAATAACAAAACACCTTTTCTGAGTATTTCACATATTTAGACCAGCAAATATGTGAAACTTAAACAAAAATGGCATCCCATCAAAAGTTAATAAATAAATCATTTCGTATTTATTCAACAAGTTGGGAGAAGATGAAATGAGCTTGACTTTTTACAGACTTCAAAGCATGACTATAGATTCCGATAAGTTTTAAAAATCTGAATATTTGTTAATATGATAGTTTCTTTCAATCTATACTGATTTCTGAAAACCATTCAGGTGCAGAAAATATATGTTTTGCATACAAATATGTATTTACATATATATACATATTTACCATAGGTACACATGTATTCACATGTATATTTTGCATACACACATATTTTACATTAAACTTTTGGTGCACATTCTTCTAAAGGAATTCTGTATGACATATTAACTAACCATCCTTACATTTCACTAGTGAGTATGTAGGAGCGGCATGCTGACTATTGTTTATTACATCTGATACGTTTCTTTTAATTTTAATTTATTTCTTATCAACATTTTCAGTGACAGTCGATTTTTTATTCTTCTTTAACTTCTTTAAGAAAGAATGTCAAGTTATCTAATTTAAGGCAGCAAAGCATTATTTCTGTAGAAGCCTTCAATTTAGAAAAGCTGCACAGATGTGTCATGATTTAAAAGAAATTCACTTAAGAGAGTAGTGTCAATGGGTTATAGGACTGCTGAACTCATCTGAAGCATTGTAGAATAAAATGTATGAGAAATATAGTATTTGTAATTAAGATTTTTAATGAATTGCCTTGTTAATCCATATACTGTATGCATGTCACAACGTTTTCTAGGCTTAATTAGTGTACTTGATGATTATGTTTATTTTCTGATGTACACACTGATTAAGCATTGTTCATACACTGGAGCCTGAAACAAGATCAGTCTGTAAAGTAGTACCTAGTCATCTAACTGGGGACTCAAAATGCAAATAGATCAACTTATGTAAAATTAAATTAGTTCTAATACAACCCATTTTGCCTGAGCAGCTGGTGTCACATTATAAACAGCATTCTCTTGTTGTAAGAAATAAAGGACTTCTGTTGACCGATCCTTATATCCTCCCCGCTTAAAAAAATGAATGTGTATTATGCCAGAGTTGAACTGCAACTCTTAGACACAAGAAGTCTTGGAGTATTGTGAGTTAACTCATTCTGTTGTGCTCTAGAAATGCAACTGTTAGGCATTTGGGGGAGTGAGTGCTAGGTTTCTAAACGCTTTCCATTAAAACCTCTTCTTTCTAGTCACTTAAAACTTCTTTGAATTTTCTTCTGTTATGTTGAAATTATCCACATAGTTCTTAGGTAATAAAGTCGTATATTCAAAAATTTCTTAAACATTTCACAAATACTTTAGGCGTGGTCTCTTTACTGCTCTATATTTGATATCTACATTTATAAAGTTAAGTATAAAACAAACCCGAAGTTTGTTTGAAACTGACTCAAAACGCCATTAAGAAAGCATTTGTTTATTCATTCATGTATTCCACGAACATTTTTGTGTACCTTCTGCTCATTATCAGATGTTGTACTAAGCACTGTTTTTGTGTGTGTGTGTAAAAGATAGTTCCTGCTCTCAAGGACATGATGACTTAATGGGGAGCATATTAAGAAAGAAAAGAAATTATAAAGTAGTAGGCTAAATGTCATTTGGAGATCCTAATGATGGAGAACAAAGAATCTAAATAGAAGACGCATAACTTTTAGGCTGGCATAAAGTTATTGTTATAAACTCATGAATACTTATTTATATTACTTCTGTAAGTTGTTTCCTGAGAAAACTTTAGTCTTCCTGAATTGAGGAGCCATTGATAAGCCACTGGATTCTAAGTGGCATAAAGGACAGCCTTTAGGTGAGATTATAGAAATAGTCAAAGGCACTACTGATAAACTATTGGAAGAATGAAATGGAAAGGGGTTTTCTTGCAATCACAGTGACAGTATATGTTGGTATCTCCCTAGTAGAAAGCAATCCAGAAGAGAATATCAAATGCTTTAAATATGTCACTTTAGTGCTTTTGAGAATCTTTACTGAGATAATAACCCTAGACAGGGAAGAATACTTTTTTCAAACAAGGATGTTCACCACAGCATTGTTTATAAGGGAGAAACACTGAACAAATCCTGTCAAACAGCTGGGGAATGACTGAGTATACCATGGAACACACATTTGATGAAGTTAAGCTTGTTGAATCCATCCACTAAAATGATGTTTACCAAGAGTTTTGGAAGATCTAGACAATGCTTATACTATGATGCTAAGTGAAATTAGCAGGAGACAAAATTGTAATATGCAATATGTTCACAACAATGTAAAATAGCAACTTTTTACAGGAAAAAAATAATTGAGAAAAATAAAACAAATTATTATTGCAATTATCTTTTGACTGGGAAAGTAATGGGCAATTGTTATTATTATTTTTAGTTTTATTTTCCAAATTTTCTCTAAGGATGCATTACATTTATGGAGGAGAAAAAAAACTTAAAAAAAAATATAGATCAGCTACCAGAGGTAAAATTGTGGTTTTGCCATATGATTAACAAAATACATTTTTAGGAGTCCTCACAGGACTCACTTGATAACGTTTCTGCATCCTTGAACGTGTAAGAGAATTTTCCTGAAAAGAGGACCAGTATGAAAGAGCATTCAATTATGGGTTAGAGATCTGTTGAATCATTTAGTAAACTTGGCCTAAACCAACTTCTGTCAATTTCCTCTTCTGTGGAATGAAGGACTTTTGCTAAGTGTGTTTTAAGATCCCTCCATGAAATTGGCATTGCAGAGAAGAGTATCACTCAGTCCCTGACATACACACTAAGGATACTCTACACCATACAACTCCAGATAGAGCAATCCCTCAGAGGAGGACCCAAACAGTTCCACAGTGCTCTCTGTTCTGCACAAAGACCATTCCAAACATGTTTCTTTTGCATACAACCTCACTTAATTTCACTTAACTCATACTCACCCAAGCTGCTCAGTTGCCCAAAGGGCGATGTTATCTCAAGGATATCTGGTGCAAGGACACAAATGTGCTTTTGTTTAGTAGAAATTCACTGGTCAGATTAAATGGTGACATGCAGGTCCCTCAGGACCTACAGTTCTCTTACGTCTTGGAACCTGGCATTTAGTTATACCAGTCCACCATTTCCCTGGAGAAAATTTTCAGTTATGTTGTGTGAGTCTGCAATCCCCCATCTATCTGGGAGTTAGGGTTGATTTTGAAGGCTTTCCAGAATAATCCTCAGTTCACATCCAAAAGGAGAATGATCAGTCCCCTATTCAGTGGAAAGCCCTGATTAGGATCTTGGATTTCCACTCATACATGGGACTATATTTAATGACAACATGGTAGAGCCCACCCACTCCATGAGGAAGTAGAATTGGAAGTCATTGCCACCAAAGATTTGTCCCAATCTTCTCTGATAGAAATAATATTTAATGATTGTTGCTTGAAGGATAGTCTAGATATTCTAAAGATTATTTCTAGATCAAGTTAGAGCACTAAACTGTTCAATTTGGACTCTATTCACTAAAGCATGATGATATCATCAAGAAGCCTTTGTGTCTCCTGGAAGGACAGATTTGAGTATGCTGCCCAAGGCCCTGTCCCTGGTATACGCATGAGGCAACATTCCAGTCTGACCACATTGAGAACTGGGTCTGCTGTGAGTTGTCTGTCGCCCCTTTCACACTGCTTGCTAAGAAGCTTATAGCAATCTTGCTGGCAATTTAAAGTCATATTCCCCAACCTGATTTTTCTTTTACTCTTTCTTTAGATTTATTATATATTCTTTTATTTTATAAATTCTGATGAGCTGCTTTCAGTTCTTTCTTGAACAAACAATGCATTAGTAAATAAATGCATACGCCAATAGCATTCTCTATTGCAGCATCATGGTACTGTCATCTGGAGATCTGGGAATGCACAAGGTCTGCTGAAGTTCAGGCAAAAGTTTGCCCTCATATGTGTCCTTTCTCTGCTTGAGATTTTGTGACCTGTAGAGGCAGAGAATGGGTCATTCCTCTTTAGTCAATACTTAGCCATTCAGTACAAACTTGCTAATTTTAAGAACTGACAGTCAGTCATTTCGACTCATCCCACAGGAAGGCTGACTGTGGTTGCCATCTAAATTAGCACTCAGTTATTAGAAATACAGAAGGATGGGGGTTCATTTAAGATGTATAGACACATTCAGAATGCACACAGTAGGCCTGGATGCCCTCTGATATTTCTCAATATTTGACTTCGTCATAATCAGAAAAATATATAGTGACAGATTCTCCATGTACTCTATTTTTCCCCAAGGAAGCTGGCTGATTAGGGTGAAGAAATAACATTCACCAGGTTTACATTTAAGGGTGAACAATGATTGTTACACATATTTCTATGCCCTGTCCCCTTTGTATCTCACTCAGATCAGATGAGTTAGATGACAAGACGAGAGAACAAGAATGAGATGGCTAATGAGGAGATGCTGGAAAGAACACATACACACTGGTCTCAGGCCCTGGCATCTAGAGGACGCTCTTGCTCTTTGCCCCTGACCCTGAGAACTGTGAGTTATTTCCAGATTCCCAGGTGAAAGGTGTACAGGAATATTCTGCTCCACATTTGTATGCAGCATAGAGATTTTATACCTCTTGTCTTAAATACAGGTTGCAATTATTCTGCCATGTTTTAGGTTAGTTAATAAATGGTATATATTTTCCCACTTGATTATAAAGCTTTGCAGACATGAATACATTTTATTAATTTTGCATGTAGGAGATAAGGGCTAATGAAAAAATTTTTGTAGCAAATCGATAAACAAATGAATAAAATTATGACCTACTTACTCCAAGTTTGCTTGCCTGTAGAGAATATTATCTTAAACTAATCCCCCAAACTTTTACTTGTGGATGGATTAATTCTTTTACGCTGTTGTCCAGGATGTTCTTTAACTTTTATCTTCTATCATATGGATTCTTACCAAAAGCAGGATCTTAGTTTTTGTTTAAATTGTCTTCTCCATAACTGCTTTTTGGGGGGCATAATTTATCAGTTACATAGGATGTAAATTACAGAACCAATGAATGAATGCTGGAAGAAGCTATTTTTGTCATATAGAGATGTTAGGGAGACATATAAGAGCATTCCATTCTTCCAGCACAACCATTATTGCCAGCCTTGATAACCACCCAAAACAAGATATGCAGGAAGCCTTGATGGTTCATGGAACTTCCCTTCCACTGGTGGTCCACCACCGTAAAGTGCCTAAGAGGTGACTCCAAGGAAGGAGACATTGGCTCGTTGCTTCGCCCACATTGCAGGAAGCTGCAGGAGAGATAAGGGGTCCAGTGTCCCCTTGCCTTCCATCTTGATCTGGATACCAACCATCCTTCAACCCAGCCTCAGAACCAAACCATAGTCCACATCTGTGTTTAACTCGGGTACTTGGGAGCCTTTCAGAGCACCAGTTATCAAACAGACAGTATCTTCCTAGGGTTCTGTGCATCCCTCCACCTGACCATATCTTCTACCACTGCTGTGTCTCCCAGACATGCCCCCTGTGCCAGCTGGGACACACAGCCTCCTGTTAGAAGTTTTCCTAAAATCTTACCACTTCTCTGAATGATCCTTTACCTTCTTGTGCACCATCCTCTGAGGGCACCATCATCCTTGCATGTTTTTCAAGGGGAGGCTGTTGCTTTTCCATTCACTAGTACCTCTCGGCTTGGAAAGAAAATGGGTGGCATTAGTCAGCCAAAGGGTTGCTGATGCAAAATACCAGAAATCAGTTGGTTTTTATAAAGGGTATTTATTTGGGGTAGAAGCTTACAGTTACCAGGCCATAAAGTGTAAGTTACTTCCCTCACCAAAGTCTATAGTCAAGTGTTGGAGCAAGATGGCTGCTGTCTGCCAGGGTTCAGGCTTCCTGGGTTCCTCTCTTCCTGGGCTTGCCTTTCTCTTGGGGCTCAGCTGCTCTGTTATCTTCACAAGGCCAGCTGAAGACTGTTAGGTGAAAGGCTTGTTTCTCTTCCTGGGGCCTTCTCTCTTTCCTCAAGACCAAGCTCCTCTGTGTGCTTACTTCCTGGGTCTCCAGCTCAAAACTCCAACCTCCCTTCTCTGCAGTGCAGTCCCTCTGTAACTTGGAAGGCAGGGACTCAACATCCTACTGATGTGGCCCAATCAAAGCCTTAATCATTATTTAATCAAGTAAAAGTAAAACCTCTGAATCTAATACACTCCAATACGCCCAGAGGAAAAGACCAGCTCACAAACACAATCCAATATTTCTTTTTGGAATTAATCAATAATATCAAGCTGCTACAATGGCCCTGTCCTTCCCTCCCATAGCTACTCCCAATCTATTTCTTCTCCTCCATATTTCAAAAAAGTCCAATTTATTTGAAGTTCCTGTTCTCAGGCTTGACTCTCCCACACCTTTCCTTGCGGTGGTTCCCACATGTTCACGGAAGGTTTCAGCCCCGGCTCCCTGTTTTCCTCTCCAACACACTCCTAATAACATGCTGGCAGCTAGGACATTTCCTTGCCCTCCTCATTTCCTTGCCCTCCTCACCACCAGGGAGCCTTTCTTCTAAAGCCCCTCAGAACTCGCTCCCTCTGTCTTCCTTCAATCCATTGGCCACGCAGAAGGGAGAGTGACTTTCTAAACATGTAAAGCAGATCATGTTTCTCCTCTAACTGAAGCCCTCCAAGAACTTCCCAATGCACTTACAAGAAATCGAAAGAGCTCGCCACAGCTTTACGACTAAATCACATGCTTCTGGACTACCTCCTTGACCTCCATTTCTGTTACTTTGCCCTTGTTCATTCTGCTCCACCACAGGAACTTCCTACTTTCTTTCAAACATACCAAGCACATAGTCTCCTCAGGACATTTGCCTTTTCTTCTGTTCTTCTCAGATCTTCTGTCAGCTACCTCTTTAGTCATTCAGATCTCACCTTAACCATCATCTCTTCAGAGATACCTGCCATTATTAATCCTACCCCTACACACACACACCACTCATTCTCTAGGTTTATTTCATTCACAGCTATCATCTTATATTCATTTTTTTATCTGTTTATTCTGGAATACAAGCTCTTTCAGGGCAGATACCTTCTCTCATTCTCCGCTGCATCTCCAGTGATAGAATGGTGCCAGGTATACAGCAGGTGCATGATAAATACTTGGTAAATGAAAGAAAGAATGAAGGCCCAAGGCAGACACACATTGATATAACCATTATGTGCCTATATACTTGCAGAATTGACTGCATCAGTCAATTTAACTCTTTTAACAACTGAGGATTGACAATTTATATACTATAATCATTCGTGAAAATATTTATAGAATATATTTTTATTATCATGGCTGTATTTTATTTTGCCTGCTTTTTTGTTTTGCTTTACAAAAAAAATGAGCCCTGAGAAATGTAACATATAGTGCTATCTTAACACACATATGTTGCCATGTCATCAAATATTTGTAGTAAGATTAAACAGTGATGTAAACATCAGGTACACTGTCGAATTTTAAACTAAAGAGGGATTTTAAAATTCAGGTTTTTTTTTTTTGCTAAAATAATGAGTAATATAAAGGTAGGATAAATAAAGATATAAAATATAAAACATAAAATAAAATATTAAAAGTAAAATTATCAACATAAAGTTAAAATCCTGTGGCTAACTCTTGGCCTCAGTGTTTGGGGCCTGGGTGGAGGAAACATTTTGTGGAAAATGGACAATTATGTGAGTTGTGAAAAATGGACAATTATGGGACATAATGCCTATATATCACTGGTGTTTGGCATATCTTTAAAGTGAGGTACCCTGCACAGTCAAGCTTTATCCTTACTAAACTTTTGTTTGCACTCCAAGTGGTCATAAAATACATCATTCTAACTCAAATCACTGCAGCCTAAAAGAAGGTCTTTGGGAAGGGCAGGAATATAGTTGGGTTTCAAGTACAATTAATGCCAGGAACGTCATCTCTTCTTTTTATATTTATTAGCTTCATTCTTTCCTGCTGCATTCCAGTTTCTTCTTTATAATAAGAGGCAGGGTGTCGATCGTTTCAGATTTGTATCTTAAGTAGAAGGACTAAGGCTTGGTTTCTCTGAGACAAAGTCTAAAAACTCTTAGAGAAGGGCTTTAATGGGCCAATATGGCTAATTTTTCTAAACCCAGAAATGTAAAAATTTGCAAAGGTTTCCACCCCTAGACCAATCAGTAAGAATAAAGCATCTCTGTGGTTTAAAAGGACAACTAAGAATTTTGAGCATCCTGGACAGAAGAAAGAGCAAATGTTTTAGTACCTGCAACAGTGAAGAAACTTGTTCTGCATCTCTGGCTGCTGTGGTCGATGCTCTAACTCCTCATCTTTGAGGCCTGACATGGAAGCTGTAGTGGCTGCTCATGTGGGAAGCACCTCCAGTTGCGGACCATCCAATAGTCAGAATGTTTTATACTCTTAGTAACTCAGATCTTACGTTCCTATTTTCTTGAAATCCACTTTAAAAACAGATGTGAAAGAAGAGGAGAGGACATTGGCCTGAATCTACTTGTCTTAGAGTCTGGCAATTCCTGTAACAGTCCTTAATGGCATCTTATTGGGTTTTGGTTTTTGGTTGTGTGTGTGTGTATGTGTCATCTCTGTCTTACACTTTCCTTATGTTTGTTCCCACAATCTCCTGGTATAGTCTAATAAACTGAGGAACAGAGTCTTGCCTAATTTCACATACTGATTTACTTCCAGAGCTGAGTCCCTTTTTTTTTTTTTTTTTTTTTTTTTTTTTTTTTTTTTTTTAACATGGTGAGATTAAGAGTTTAGTCTCTTTGCTCAAACAGTTCCTTATTTAATATAAGCTTCAGTTTCTTTGTCTGTCATTATGGAGATGGTAATTCTCTGTGCTTTGTGAGAGTTAAGCGACATTAGGAAAATAAAGTGACTAGCACCATGCCTGATTCCCTAAGTGTTCAATAGATATTAGCTATTTTTGGTAGTAGTGATGGTTATTATCTCAGAAAAAGTTCATAATGCTTTCTTCTAATATTATTTATTAGGGTATTATTTGGTAACAAGAGCTCCATCCTACTACTTTGATGATACCGTAGTAGAGCATGAAATACAATATAACAGACTAGACTAGACATATGTCCCTACATATTTAAGTTTCTAGATGACTTAAAGATTTATAAGTTACTGTAATACAGATAATTAAGAATTTTAAAAATTAAAAATTATTTGTTCATTGGAAAGTCAGCAAGTATTATCATTTCATTTCTTCATCTGGAATCAGTGGCTTTGGAAATTTTTAACTTTTGACATTGTTTATCTCACTGACCATTTCTTTTGTTTATATTTTGTTTAGTCTACTGTATATTATTTATAACTCCAGATGGCTATCAATCTCCTTAATATCTTATTTCTTAATGTTTAAAAAAATAGGACTTCCCTCACCCCAAAATACTTAGACATACATTTAGTTGGAAAAGTTACAATTTTAAAGAATGTAAAGTAGCTAAAGGGCATTCTTATGGCTTTCATTTATTTTAACAACCTATATGATATTACAAGAATGTAGAAGGATTAAATATACACAGTAAACTGTGTATATTTATACACCAAAGCTATAATGATAGCAAAAAAATGAGGAAAAACTCTTGGCACTCAGAGCTCTGCAAAGATAAAATTGATTCCCTTGACAGTCACTTGAATGAACCCTCATCAAAGAATGTGGTTCTGGGAAATTCAGGTGTAGCTAAGTGCTTGCCTTAGATAACTTCAAAATTTTTTTCTTGTGTCATGGTTTATGGGCCTATAGCAACATTTTGTGATTATTTAGCATGTTTTCTCTGCAAAGCTCAGTGCATTTTGAGCTATCTGTCTACCTGGGAGATGATTTAGATGGGAAAGAATAGAGAGAGATAGCACTTCTTCTCTATACATGGTAGAATACAGTGTACCCAAATTGCAATGATCTTATCAGCTACTGAGTCCCCAATCTGGATGTGTAAATGGTAATCAGCAGGATATTTAAATTGCTACTTGTGACATTCCAAGGTCGGGTAAGTAAAAACAAAGAAGGCAGAAGATTGCCTCCACAGAAGCACTGAGGCACAACCTCAAACTCTGTGACTTGGTAGAGTTGGAATAAGGGGGAAAGCAGCAACCAATAAAATAGCCTGTATTTAGCAGTAGGAGAAGTCTTGCCTCCTTTTGAGAAGAGTATTCTGGGAGACAGCATCACATTTAATGCTGTTTCAATGATATCTAGAAACAAAATCAGGTTATTCCTAGGTAATATCGAGCAAAGCACCTTCAGCAAATAATGAGAAGTTAGCTATGCAATTTGTATGTAAAGAATAGAAGGCAAGGTAGCTGAACAAAAGAGGCAGTCTGGAATAAAATTGGGAAAGCCCAAGTAGTACTAAGGAATTTGGACTTAATCTTACAGATAAAAGAAAATTGTAAGCAAGGGACGTATCTATTAGGGTAACACTAGTTCTAGAACAAATCAACACAAAAATGTACAACTCAAACACAAGAACAGTTTAATTCTTGGTCATGTAATAAGCTTAAAAGTTCTCATGTCTAAGGGAAGCTGGGACTTTGCCCACACAATCATACAGGCTTTAGACTGGCTGGGCTCTGCCATTTTTCAACATGGCGCTTCCCCATTCATCTCTGTGCTGTTAGTAGAAGGGAACAAAGCTTGAATGACTGTGTTTGGGAAGTTTTGAGGGCCAGATTGGAAATGACAAATACATCATTGCTACTCACACTTCCTTAGCCATAATAGAGAAACACAGGCACACTTAACTTCAGCAGAGGGTGGGAAATGTAGCTAGCTGTTCGCCCAGGAAGGAAGGGAAAATTTTAGGGACTGAAATGGTTAGATTTGTTTTATAGAAAAATAATGCTGCAGGAAGGGGAAAGGATGTCCTGGAAAGAGGCACATTTCCCTGGGGCCTACAGAGATTGGGCCTTAGAATACTTTAGGAGACCAGAGACTGGGAGTCAGAACAAGGCATAGAAAATAGGGTTAGAAAGGTACAATTAATGGAGTTCATAAAGAGATATAGGAATCTGTGATGATGGCAGAGAACTTATCCAAGCCTTGGATTCCTGAATGTGGTATTGGTGAGAATAGATTATAGACCAAATTGGAAGCTTGGAGGTTATTTCCAGCAAGATGGCAGACTAGTCAGTGACTCAGTAGAACTAGTGTTCTGGGGTTAACCCAACATGGAACAAACAATAAGAATGAAAAAGTGCCTTGATTCCCAGTCCAGTGAAATGGCTGGAAAACCTCATACACCAAATGAACACTGCATGGTGTTGAGAACTGTGGACCCTCCGTAGACCAGAGATTAATATTGAATGACATGGGACTCACCAAGTCTGAGACAGCCCTAAAGTCACATCATCTTTGTGATTCTTTTCTCATTTCCTAGAGCATTAGGTTCACAATAGCCTCTTGTCTTGGTGTCTATTCAGCAAAGTATGAGAAAAACATTGTGTGGTCTCTAGAAACTTGTTCCCCATTTTAAAAGTCTTTGCAAATGATTTATTGAGAGAGGTTTTATCTTTCTCTCACCTCCTTAAAAGTCAGTGGCAGTAGCTGAGTGTCTAGACCACCGCGTTGGCCTCACCTCCAGTCCCACAGTGTTCAGCAGTATGAGCCAGCAGGCTTGTTTGTTTTGCTTGAACCATTTTGAAACCATCCTTCTTCTTTTACACTGCCTTTTCTTTTTGTTGTCTTAAATGTTAACCATTCAGTCATGAGGACAGTTATTTACAAAACTAATTGTAGAATCCATCAAGAATCCTTTGTTTGAGGCATTGTACTCTACTATGTCAAGTCACAGCTAGAATGCCACCTAGAAGTCAATATATCTGTTTAGAAAATATGTTTTTTCCCTCTAGGTGGAGTCATAATAGGCCTTGCAATGAAAAAGAGGGGGAGGGAATAAGTTACTTTATGCATAAATAGATCTAAACTGAATAAACTCATGTGTGTGTCAAATACAAGAATTTAAGGATATCTACAGTTAGGATAACTTTACATATGTCAGTGTTTGCACAGTGCTCTCTTTTCCTCTAAGGGAAGATGATCCAGAAAGAGCAAAAATACTGATGGAGGGATGAAGTAATGAGCAAATTACCATGGAGACTCCTGGCGGTTCTCCCACCACCTCATGAACCAAGCCATCATTTTAGCACCCATGCCGAGTAGGGAAAGGAGTCTTAGCTCAGGTCTGAGGCAGCGGAGCTATGCTGCTTGCCATGTGGTGAATGAGAAAAGGACAGAGCAATGGGGTAATCTGGCCCCCAACTGCATACCCCATACCCAATTCATCTTTATCTCCCTGATATCAAGACCATATCAAAAATACATAGATGTAGACATTGTAGATATAGATGCAGTTCTAGATACAGGTGTAGGTGTAGGTATAGATATACATACAGGTGCAGAAAAATAGAGATGGAGCTACCACACTTCTCAGAGAATAAACTATTTTACTCCTGACTATATTTTAGGTATGCAAGGCTGACGAAAATAATCACCTGATAAAAGAAGATATATAAGATGATATCAATTTTACATGAATCACCTGATAAAGGAAGTTTTTTTTTTTAAACTTCCTTATCAATTTTATATGAAGAAAACATCACTTTCCTGAATGATGCCAGCTTTGTTATTATTTAGAAGATGCAACATTAGAACCTTTTTTACTAATATCAATTTACTGTAAATACACCAAAGATCAAAGGATTAAAGGAGAGAGAGAAAGAGAGATACAAAAGGAAAAATGAAAAAAAAAAAAAAGTCATTGGAAAGTTCCCTCATCAGATTCATTGTGGTTTTCACTGATTTGAGATTTTTTGCATTTAAGAGTAAAATGGACAGTACTGCATGGTGGTTAAGAGCGTGGAGCCTGGAGGCAGACTGCCTAAATTCGAATCCTATCTCAGAAACTTTACTCTAGCATGTACTTGAGGAAGTTGATTAGACTTTAGCATACCAGTTTCCAAAGTAATCTATGAAAAGCAGTTATAAGTGTCTCTGGCATAAGATGATCACTTAAATAAGTGTTAGTTGTCATTACTGTTGACAGTGTCACCATCATCATCATCATCACTGAAGGAATCATTTGAGCTAATATGTAACTGCATTGTGAGTATCTCATCTTTATCTTTATCTAAATGTCATTTAATTTTTAAATATTCCTATTATCTGACTCTATTTTGCTACACTTATTGGATGTAAATATATCTACTTTTGCAAATAGTTTATGTGTAGAGATTAAACATTGAAAATGCAAAGTGATTGGACATTATTCTTCTGTCCAGGAAATTATTTGGTTTGATCTCAGGTAGCAAGCGGAATTTACCTGTGCTGCCTACACCTGGCCCTGACAGAGCATACCCACAAATGTTGGCATGAAAGAGGGAAGCTCTGGAAGTCAAACCTGCACTTTGGTTTATGCAACATCACCAAGCTTGGGACCCAACTGACCTTGATTACCAGAACCTCAAACATTTGAACTTTGCTTCTTAGCTCTGACAGGCTGGGACTGATTTCCTTGGGGACATTCTGAGCCAGGAAGGCAGCTCAAACTGGAGAGAATGAATTCTCTGTATTAGGCCATTCTAACTACATCCCAGCAGGTTTTAGAGGGTTAGCTAGAGATGAGATCTGACCAGCATCATGATGAATTTCACAACAGGTACTTGTGAAATTTTAGAAAGTAGAGGATTTCTTTCTGGTCCTCCTAAAAGTTACACCAATGTAGGTCAATTTACTGTGCCAGGTAGCAGTTAGCTTTTAAGTTGAAAATGTTTTTAAACTTAGCTTTCGAAATTTCAAAACTAGCTACCATGCTTAGTGGAGAAAGGCTGAAATTTTTGCTCTTAAGATCAGTAAGAAGATAAGAATGTCTGCTCTCACCACTTCTACTCAGCATTGTACTGGAGGTTCCAGAAATGGCAGTTAGGTGAGAAAAAGAAATAAAATTGGAAAAGAAGAAGTAAAATTATTTCCATTTGCAGATGGCATGATGATGTGTATAGAAAATCCTAAGGAATCCACTAAATAACTATTAGAACTAATAAACAATTCTGCAATATTGTAGGTTATAAAATTAACATACAAAAATCAGGGAAGTGGATGTGGCTCAAATGATTGAGCTCCACCTACCACATGGGAGGCCTGTGGTTCAGTTACGTTGCCTCCTAAAGAAGACAGCGAACTGGCATGATGAGCAGGCATGGCAAAATGATGCAACAAGAGACACAGGAGGAAGAACGTAATGAGAGACACAGCAAAGCAGGGAACGGAAGTGTCTCAAATGATTAGGCGCTTCCTTCCCACATCGGATGTCCTGGCTTCAGTTCCTGGTGCCTCCTAAAGAAATAAAGACGAACAGACACAGCAAGTGCAAATAACGAGAGGGTAAGGAGAAAGAAAGAAATAAAATAAATCTTTAAAAAAATCAGTTGTATTTCTATATAGTAGCAATGAACAAAGCAAAAGTGAAATTAAGGAAACAATTTTATTTCAAATAACATGCAAATCAATAAAATAGCAATACATTTAATAATAAAAGTGCAAAACTTATACTTTAAAAACTACAAAAATGTTGAAAAAATTAAATATATAAATGAAAAGATATGTTCATGGCTCAGAAGGCTTAAAATTGTTAAGATGACTTTCCTACCCAAAGCAATCTACAGATTCAGTGCAATCACAATCAAAATCCCAGCTGCCTTCTTTGAAGAAATCAACAAGTTGATCAGAAAATCTACATGGAAATGAAAGGATCCCAGAATAGAAAAAAATTCTTGAAAAAGAAGAACAGGTTGGTGGCTTATACTTCCTGATTCCATAATTTACTACAAAGCTACAGTAATCAAAACAGTGTGGTACTGGCATAAAGAAAAACATATAGATCAATGGTATAGAAATGAGAGTCCAGAAATAAATTGTCACATTTATGGTCATTTGATTTTTTACAATGGTGCCAAGACAATTCAATGAAAAGAAGTAAACTTTTCAACAAATAGTGCTAGGACAACTGGATATACACATGGAAAAGAGTTCACTTGGACCCCTACCTTACACCATATACAAAAACTAACTCAGAATGGACAAAAAGCATAAATGTAAAAGCTAAAACTATAAAACCCTTAGAAGAAAACATGGACATAATTTTTATGATTTTGGATTAGGCAATTATTTCTTAGCTATGACAGCAAAAGCATAAGTAACCCAAGAAAAAAATAGATAAATTGCAATTTATCACAATTAAAAACCTTTGTGTTTTGAAGATCAACATCAAGAAAGTGAAAACACAACCCATACAATGGGAGAAAATTTTTGTAAATAATATATATGACAAGGGACTTGTATCTAGAGAGAGAGAGAGAAACTCTTACAACTCAATAATAAAAAGACAAATAACTCAATATAAAAATGAGCTAAAGAATAGGCAGTTCTTCAAAGATATACCAGTGACCAAGAAAAGCACATGAGAATATGCTCAGCATCATTAGTCATCAGGGAAATGCAAATCATATCGTCAATGAGCTACCACTTCAATGAGCTACCACTTCACAATCAGAACTCTCATACACTGCTGGTGGGAATGTAAAATGATGCTAGCCACATTGGAAAACATTCTGGCAGCTTCTCAAGTGGTTGCACATGGAGTAGTCATAGACTCTAGCAAGTCCACTCCTAGGTATATACCCAAGAGAAATTAAAACATATGTCCATGCAAAGACTTGTACACAAACAAATATTGACAGCAACATTATTCAGAAATGTCCATCAACTAATGAATGGTAAATAAAATGTGGCATATCCAAACAATGGAATATTATTTGGCAATAAGAAAAGAAGCACTGTTACATGCTACAACATGGATGAACTTCAATGGTTACCTGGAGCTGGAGGGATGGAATTGGAGGGAGTGAGGGAGAGTGGCAAGTGACTGCTAATGGGTATGGTATTTCTTTTGGGGGTGATTAAAATGATCTAAAATTGTGGCTATGGTTTCACACCTCTGTGAATAATGTAAAAATTATTGAGTGGTACACTTTAAATCAGTGAATTGTACAGTATATCAATTCTATCTTAATAATACTGTCATTTAAAAAACTCCAAGATTAGGCAATTTTTAATTCAATGTAAATAACATGCATTAAAGTCACTGAAATTGATGAAGTAACTGGCCAGTATAATAGAAATCCATGTTG
>JAQZBX010002349.1:50555-73094 GCA_029593785.1 Cabassous unicinctus | reverse complement strand
GGGCTGCCTCTTTGCTTCACTCTTTTTTTTTTTTTTTAAAGATTTATTTATTTTATTTATCCCCCCCTTGCTGCTTGTGCTGCTGTGCCCATTCGCTGTGTGTCTTCTCTGTGTCTGCTTATCTCCCCCTTGCTGTGAGGTCTTGCTGCATCAGCCCACCGCACCGCTCAGGCCGGCGTGCCCTCACAAGGAGGCCTCGGGATGCGAACCCGGGCCTCCCATATGGTAAACGGGGGCTCTATCCACTGAGCCACACCTGCTTCCCAACTTCACTCTTTTTTTAAAATAAAATTTTATTGAAGTATATCACTCATACATGAATATACATAAACAATAAGTGTATAGTAAAAGTTGTGAACTTACAAAACAAACATGCATATCACCATACAGGGCTCCCACGCATCGCCCCACCATCAACACCCTGCATTGTTGTGAAACATTTGTTACAAACTATGAAATAACATCATCAAAATATTACTATATTAACTATAGCTCATATCTTACATTTGGTTTTTTTCCCCCCAACCCACCCAATTATTAGTACCCTGTATTAGTATTATACATTTGTTATAGTTCATGAGAGAACAGTCTCATTTTTGTCCTGTTAACCATCCCTTCACTTTTTTTTAAAGATTTATTTTATTTATTTATTTCTCCCCACTGCCTCGTTGTTTGCGCTCGCTGTCTGTTTGTCTTCCTTTCAGGAGGAACCAGGAACCGAACCTGGAGCCTCCTATGTGGTAGTTGGGAGCTCAATCGCTTGAGCCACATCTGCTTTCCATCCCTTCACTCTTGACAGCTCCCAATTGTCAGAGAGATTGGAAAGATCCTGGCATGGTCTGCTCTAAACCAGTCATCCTCCCAGAGAGCCAGCCAGCCGCTGGCCCCTAGGGATTCCAAAGAGCTCTTCAGAAGTTCTCAGAGGCCTCAGGACCTTCTGACCCTCCCAGGCCTCCTAGCTCAAGAACACCTTCCAAAGGCCCCTCAGCTCCCATGTGGCCTGGCTGTGCCCACTGTCTGTGGTCAGTACGCAAAGGGGAAAGCCCAGCAGAGGTGCAGGTATGATCCCTTAGGCTTGCTCATAGCCCAGACAGCAAAACATCAGCCAGACCAAAATCTGTGGGTTCCAGGATGAAGCTGAGCCTAGCTGCACAGACAGGCCAGGGACACAAAGTCTAGGCCTCAGAGTGCCGAGCCCCCTAAAAGCGCAGCTGTGCCTGGAAGTGTTCGCAGCGGGCATGCTTTATGGTCAGCCCATAAATGGGGGTCATGTCCACTTTCACGCCGGACGACACGCTGAATTCCACCCGCTGCAGAAGGATGGCCAGGAAGAGAAAGACCTCCAAGCGGGCGATGGTCTCGCCGATGCACTTCCGCTTGCCCATGCCAAAAAGAATCACCTTCTCACTCAGTGCTTTGTTGATGGTGCCATCAGGGGTGAGAAATCGTTCAGGCCGGAACTCAGAAGGGTCACCCCACAGCTTCCTAGAACCAGAGTGAGGCAGCTGAAATGGCAGCTTGGGGGCTAGGAAGCATCAAGTGGGTAGCACCCCACCCCCAAAGGGTAGAGGATGGGCAAGTGGCAGGGGGCAGAGGGTCTGAAGCCTGGGACAGGGTGGGCCCAGCCAGCCCAGGAGTTTCCTCTGCTCCTCTCAACTTACTGGTCATGGTTGATCTGCCACTGGTTCACAAAGACGCAACAGCCCTTCGGGATATAAAAGCCACTCAGACTTGTGTCTCTTGTGGTGCTGGGGAGGAAGGAAGCTCAGTCAGGCTCAAGGCCATGGGGTATCCCCCTGCCTCCCATGTCACTCTCAATAGCCCTGAGTCAGACACCTGGACTAAGTAAGGCACAGTGTTAGACAGCAGTGGATCTGTGGGCCTTACCTGTGGGGGATGGTGAAGGGGAGGAAGGACGAGTGTCGGAAAGTCTCCAGGATGAAGGCCTCCATATAGGGCAGCTGGGGTCTGTCGGAGAGCCGGGGCTGCCGTGCCCTGCCAATCACTGTGTCTGCAGAATGCAGAGGACCAGGCAGGGTTCAGGGACTGCCCAGACCTTGGTTGGGCCCCCTACCTGGAGCCCTGTGAAGAGGCCCACTACCTACCCAGCTCCTCCTGGACCTTTCTCTGCACCCCGGGGCTCGTCACCAGGTACATGAGGCTCCAGGAGATTGCAGTTGTGACTGTGTCAAACCCTGGACAGGGTAGAACAGAGGAGAAGTTAGGCAGTTGGCGAGTTAGGGGAGCTGGGCATAGGAAGGCAAAACGGGGTAACTCATACCAGCTCCAAAGAGGTCCAAAACAAGATTAATGATCTTCTTATCCGACAGCTGGATATTGGCGTTTTCATCCAGCCTCTTATCCTGACAATGCTCAATCAGACTGTCTGTGATGTCCCGGATGTGGCCCTGGATGGGGAAGGCCCATAGGTAAACACGAGCCCCATCCCAGACCTACTCCTCCATCCAGGCCTGGTCCCTCACCATCCCTAGCACCTTTGTACATGAGGCTGCCCACCGCTGGGACTGCCATCCCCTGACTGCTCTCTGCCCCTCAGCCTACTGGCAGCCCTGACTCAAGGGGCACCTGGCACACACAGTCTGGTACCATTATCAACCTGATGTGCTCTTTAACCTTTTCTCTACTATGAGAACAGGAGACACAGTCTTTCATTCTTCCTGGTCCCCACAAGCCTGGCCTGGGGTCCTGCATGGAGTAGTTATTCAATGAATATTGCTCTCCGATGGAAGGATGGAAGGGCTGCTCAAGAAAAAGTCCTATTCCCTGCCAAGGATGGAATCCACTCCACTTCTGGCTTCAAAATCCCAGGGCAAGGGCTCCCTGATAGCATGCCAAACCTCAGGCTGCTCCTGTTATCTGTGGCCTCTTGGCCACTGACCCTACCTGCCCCCAGCCACCTGCCTGTACCTTCTCAAATGTCTTGTAGTGCTCCTTGACCATCTTCTGCAGGAAGTTGAAGAACCTCTCATTCAGATCCTTGAAGGCTTTCAGGGAGGAATTGGGCAGGTAGTGCAGGATGGGGATGAAGTCGACTGGGTTTCCGGAGGCGGTCACTTCCCCAAACTCATTACTCAAATTGACTAGGCTAAGCAGCTCTTGGTGGTCATGGTCATAGCGCCGGCCAAAGCACATGGCACAGATGACATTGGCCACTGACACCACCACATACCTATAGGGATCGAAGCTCCCGGCCCCTGCCATCAACTCCTGGAACTTGCCAATGAGATACTTGGCCTCCTTGTTCACGTGCTCCTCCAGGTAGCAGGAGGATGAGGAAGCCGGGTCCGAGGCAATGGAGAAGCTCTTCAAGGCGTTCTGGGCCAGGCGCCGGCGGGCGGCCCACACTGGCCCCGAGTCAGGGCTGAAGGCCATGCTCTGGCCGTCCCCAATAAGACTGAAGCTGTAGAGGTCGGGCCGGCCCTTGAAGTCGTCCCCCTGGCGCACCAGGGCCTGCCGGACGGTGTCCAGGCCGCTCAGCACCAGCACAGGCGTGCAGCCGATGCGGATCTGCAGCACGTCCCCATACCGCTGGCTCAGCCGTGTCAGCGCCAGGTGCGGGGTCTTCCCCAGGCTCAGCACGTGACCGATCAGGGGCCAGCCCCAGGGCCCCGGTGGACTCTTCAGGCCTTTGGGGACCCGCAGCTGCGAGACTCTGACCACCCAGAACATCAGGCAGAAGACGGCAGAGGCCAAGAGGAGCTCCGTGGCCGAGATGGTGATTCCAAACACAGAAAGCATGATCAGCGTCGGGACCTTGAGGTGGCTGCTGGAAGGTGGAGCAGGAGGGAAAGATCCAGACATCAGATTGGGGGATGAGAGGAGGCAGTATCCCAAAGTGCCAGCATGCTGGGTAAGGAAAGGGCAAACCCTCCCACCCACTACTGCCCAATGGGGGTGAAGGGGAAGAGGAGGTGGGGAGAAGTTGTTTGTTGAGCTCCCACTGTGTGCCAAAAATTTCACAGCCATTGCATCATTCAGTCCTGGCCACAAGCCTTTGAAGTAGGCTGCAGTGAGGCTCAGCAGTGGTAAGTAACTTGCCCAAGGTCACTGCAGCAGTTTGATATTATTTATGAATTCCAAAAAGATATTTGATTATGTTTGTAAACTGGTCAGTTCCTCTGGGCATGCTAACCCTTTGATTGTATTAGATTCAGCTGAGACATCTGATAAAATTTTGTTAAGATTAGGGTTTTGATTCAACCATGTCATTAGAGTGCAAAGCAGCATTGAGTCCCAGCCCCCTTGGTGGGCTAATAAAACAAACTCTCACACAGAAATAGACACACAGAGGAGAAAAACACAGAGGAAGAGAGATAGCTCATAAGACATGGCAGAGGACCCAGGAAGAGAGATGAGCCTGATAGTCTACAGCTGACCTTGTGAAGAGACCAGAGCAGCTGAGTCCAGAAAGAAATGAGCCCCCGGGAGAGAGACGAACATTATGCCAGTCTACAGCTGAAATCAGAAGAATCTGGGACCACAGAGCCTTAAGAGGAAGAAGGAAGGCTGAACCCTCACAGACATCACCTGCCATCTTGCTTCAAAAACGTGGCAAATGACTTTGGGTGAGAAAGTACCTCTTATGGTACCTTGAGTTGGACTCTTTAGGGCCTTGTGACTGTAAGCTTCCACCCCAAATAAATACCCTTTATAAAAGCCAACAGAGTTCTGGTACTTTGCATCAGCACCCATTTTGACTGACTATTACAGTCACCCACCCAGGAAGCGTTGGATCAGGCTCCTAAGTTACCAAATTCCAGAACATCCTCTCTTAACTCCTGCACCAATCTAAATCAGCGTTTCCCAGATATCATTCTGGGATTTCCATGTAGCATCCATACTATTATTTACTTAATATTTTTCTAAAATCAACCTTGAATCCACCCACTTGGAATCATTCTAAGTAATAATATGTGTGAAAGAACGGGTTTGATATTTTCCCCCTAATACATCTTAAAATAAACACATAGTCAACATGTATCACCAAAAATCCCCTTAAGTACCACCACACTTAGGAAAACGCTATCAGGAGAATTAGGAGTCAGTCACTACATGAGCCTCATTTCACATTTGGGGAAACTGACCTCCAGAGTGGGCACTGATTTGCCTAAAGTCACCCAGCTGTCAGTGACAGACTTGGACTCAGACCTCACAGAGAATGTTCCTTGGGAAGGTCCCAACTCCTATTACAGGTGCCTTCCTTTGAAGAGTGGTCAGATCAGTGGAGGAACTTTTCCAGAACCCTCCATTCTCTATTGTTCCATCCCAAGTTCTAGGGAATCCTGCCGACCCTGGGAAAGGGGACAGGGAGGGCCACTGACCCAGGCACACTGCTCTCAGCCCCAGCCCTCAAGTTCAACTGACCCACAGCTTAAAAGCAGCTGGAGACCAGCTAAATTGAGGCTCCTGGTCATAGAAATCCAGACCAGGGTTTTTGTCGTGCTCAATTCTGAATGAATGAATGATCAGGGCCTCTCCCACTTGCCAGTCACTAGAGAGCAGAAAATAAATGGAAGGTTCCAACCAGGCCAGGACTACAGAAAACTCCAGACTGGAATTAAGGAAATCAGGAATGGATCTAGACCCAACAGATGTTGAGACAATACTTTTTCTCTCTAGGCTTGGTTTAGGGCAGGGGTTCCTAACAAGGGGTCTGTGAGCTTGAACTGAAATTTAAAAAGACATTATTCTTGTGGGGACATGTTGGTGCAGGTGTGATATATTTATTAAATAATACACAGTATAGTGTGGACTTAGTAAGGGGTCTGTGGTTTTCACCTGACTGTCAAAGGGGTCTGTGGAACAAAAAAGGTTAAGAACCCCTGGTCTCAGGCAATCTGTAGAGAGGTGTGCAAATTCAAGGCATTGGCTCTGATTGGGGCATCTGCCTGGCTTCCTGGCCTTGAGATCAGGAGGCTCAGCATTCTAAACTCCATGGCATGGCCTTGGACTGGTCATTTTACCTTTCCGGGCTCCAGTTATATCACCTAATAGAGGAAGTAGGATGAGACCTCCCCATTCAGGGTGTCCAGATGGATCCCAGGGAAGAGAAAATGCAGGTCCACTCTGGGGAACCTGACAGGCTGACTGGTGAGGCTTCCCCCACACACACACAAAGAACACCCAAGACAGGGGTCCCACCACATGGAGGTTGTATGGCTCCAACCACAAGTACTATGGTCATCTTTGCAGTCTGGGAAGTCTTCCTGGAGGACCTGGATCTTAAAGCACACTCAAAAGCTACTCCCAAAGCGAATCAGGGGCACTGCCAGGCCTTGGTGTGGCACACTGTCCCCTTCTACACAATGGATGCCCCAAGGGCCTCCAGCCTCAGTAAGACAGTAGAAAGCCAAGAGAGATGAGACGGTGAGTTCCCTCAGTCACATTTCTGTTCTAGTTGCCTGCACCAAGAGTCTCTCACATGACTTGCCCCACAGCAGAGGACAGAAAAGACAGCCACTCGGATAGGCTTTTGCTCAGATCTGCCTCTCTTGTTGAGACCAGGACATCTCAGCTCTGACAAGCAACCCCTTGGGAGGGGAGAGCCAGCCAGGGCTTTTAAATAAGGCAGGGTAGAGCTGGTAAGAACCCAGCCTGCTCCCTTCATCCACCCTGACCACCCAGGGAGAAGCCCTCCTTAAAACACAGCCTGAGGAAAGGGCTGCACGTGCTCCTAGGTTCCCTCAGATGGGTCCTCACAGCAGTCTCCCCTGCCACCCTGATGTGGAAGCCCCAAGGCAGCCAGGGAGTTAGAGAGATGGAGCTGGAGACTGGGTCCCAGAGTCTTGAGAGAGGGGCCATCCAGGGGTCTGGTACTAGCTGTGGGACCTTGAGCAAGTCCTTGGGCCTCAGTTTCCCCAGTAGGGGGCTGCACTGCCCGGTCTGTAAGGACACTCAGCATCCTTTTTCAGAGGTGCGGAACCAATGGCAACCTCAAATGACCTGGAGGCACCACAATTTTTCTTTTATTGGGAGGAAAGGAGCAAGCCAGAAGTCCCCAGCACTCACCTGTGGCTGTGAGGAGGTGCTGAGCTGAGATAGAAAGAGTGGTCTCAGGAGCCAAGAACCCCAAGGCAGAGCTAGAGAAGGCTCCAAGGAACTGTCACCTTCAGGATGAAGGCACCACCACCTTTATATGCGGCTCGTGCACATGACCACGCCTCCTTCCTTGGAGCCTGGGAACCGTCACGTCACCGGGAGGGGCAGCCTGAGGGGGTCTGGTCGCTCAAAGGTGGAAGGGAGGGAAAGGCGGGTGTGTGTGTGG
This sequence comes from Cabassous unicinctus, assembly GCA_029593785.1. Lineage (NCBI taxonomy): Eukaryota > Metazoa > Chordata > Mammalia > Cingulata > Chlamyphoridae > Cabassous > Cabassous unicinctus. The sequence continues at coordinate 65,809 of JAQZBX010002349.1, read as the reverse complement.
GGGGGGGATGGGACAGGCAAGAACCCACTATGGGGCCGTCTCATTTCGGTGCCCGCACGTTAAAAGGGAGGGCTGAGGACATTCGGAACTCCCAGTTCTAAGGTACCCATTAGACAGGGCAGAGATCATGCGAGGTCGGGGTGTAGGAAAGAAGTCCCGGGACAGCCGGGAGAGAGGGTATGGGGACCAAACCCCCGGGCATTGAGAACCTCTTTCCCTCATTTTTGCATCCACTGGAACACTGGGCATGCAAGTACACCCCCACACCCACTACAAGCCCTTGGGGGATTGGCAGGCAGGGGCGGGGCTGCCCGGTGAAGATCTCCTTCCCCCGGCTTACTGAGTCCCGGCTCGCGTGAGAAGCGCAGCGACCCCAGCCTCAAGGTCACCCGGGCCGGAAGGCCAGAGGCGCCGAAGGGCTGGCCGGGACCCTAGAGCCCGGGCGCCTAGCAGGAGTTCGCGCTCCAAGACCTTGGAGCAAGAATGGATGGCGGAAGCGCAGACTCGCTGAGCGCTTATTAGCGGCTCGGCGCCGTCTCTAGGGCCACCTTAGGCATGCTGCAACCCAGGGACAACTCCAACCGGGACCCCCTGGCCCTCGAGGTTCCCTCTTGGCGCAGGGGTTTGCTAGCGCTTTGACTGGGCAGAGAAATCGGGCGGCGAATGGGGCTGCGCGGCCAGCTCCAGGTGGCAGAAGACAGGGTTAGTGAAGCCCTCGGGCAAAACAGGGGGAGGGGTCCCAGGGACTGGGCTGGGGTGGGGGGAGGCGCCGCAGGGCACGGAGCCTCCCCAGGCTCGCGTGCGTGCGTGCGTCCGGTACATCTTTCCAGAGTGCAGAGGTCACGCGGCCCATCCCCGCCCCACCTGACGGGGGCGCGGTGCCGGGGAGTTGCGTGAGAAGCGCCCGGAGGCCGGCGCAGCCATCCAGCCGCCCAACTCCCCGGCCCAGCGCGGGTCCCAGCACTGTCACGCGACGGGGGTGGGGGAGTGGCCAGTCTCTCCAGGGACTTGAGGGCGGAGTGGAGGGAGAGGAGCCGCGGAGCAGGGGGCCTGGCAAGGCCTAGCAGGTGCACGATTGGATGAGGAGTGGGGTGGAGCAGTGGACCCAGGTTTATGTGAGGAACTCGGCCTCTGCCTGCAAGCCGATGCTTGCGTGTGTCCTCATTTTTGGTCCACGCCTGTGGCAGGACACAACCCCAGCACCATCCAACACACCACCTGGCTCGCTGCCTGTTGTCCTCGATCCACCCGATGTAAGATGTCCCGGGAAGTAAAAGCCGTATTTAGGTGTCTAGCTCAGCCTGTCCCCCACGAACACGATGGTGCCCCATCTGGCTTTACCCTTCATCCCAGCGAGTGGCACTGCCACCCATCCACTGGCCTAGGACAGAACACAGAGCCTTATCTGGCCCCCTCCCCTCCCATGCCCCTGCCAAGTATTTGCCAAGAGCCTACTATGTGCCAGACACTGTCCTAGACATCCACTGCCTGTGCTCCTTTGGGGGAAGCTGAGCTCTCCCCCTCTCCAACACTTGCTGTGGAACACTCCACGGAGGCTCAACCTCCCTGTGTCCCCTGCAGTGGTACTGGACATCGAAGTGGACAGAATTGACTCCTGTGTTCATGGAGCTTACCCTGGGGGAGAGGGGGAGGGGACAGGTAAGACACAGCAAAATGCAGTGTGTGTCAGAAAGTGGGAAGTGCTGTCGAGAAGGAGTAGGAATGACGTGGGGGTGGGTTATAAATGGCAGTAGAGTGGCTGGGGATGGCCTCGCTGAACCGAGGCAGGGGTGTGGACTCCAGCCCTGCAGATACCAGGAAAAGAAGACACCTGGCAGAGGGAACAGCAAGTTCACAGGCCCTGTGCAGTGGTTCTTGAGAGAAGGAGCAGTACCCAGGGCAATGGGATTGTGCAGCCACGTGCTGGAGCACATAGTGCCCAGGGAGCTGGGATGCCCATGGGGCACAGACCTGCCGCATTTGCTGGGAGCACCCCCATTGAGAAATATGGGACTTCCTCTGCTTGGGATGGAGACATTGGTGGGTTCCAAGCAGCACAAGATCCCTCTGGCTACTGTGCTGAGAATAGACTGAAGGGGCAGGAACACATTTCTCCACTTCTCCACTCTGGGTCTCTCCAGCCCCACTGCCACACTTTAGTCCAGGTGCTTGTCATTGCTCCCTGGACTATTTTACAGTCACCTAGCTGGCTTCTCCAATTGCCTTTTGCCCCCTCCAGTCCCTTCTCCACCCTGTGGCATCCAGAGTGGTCTTTTCAAAAATGCAAAAATCTCATTCTGTCACCATCTAGCTTAAAACCCACCAGTGGGAAAACGCTGTGTTGTTTAAATGTCACCACAGTAAATATTTTTAAAAAGTAATTAACTCTATGGGAATCCCCTATATATTTTTTAAAGATTTATGTATTTATTTTACTTTTATGCAGTTTTAACTCCCCACACCCCCACACCCCCAGTTTTTGCTGTTTTTGTGTTCATCCGCTGGGCAACTCTCTGTGTCTGTTTACTGCCCTCTCTTCTCATCTCTCTCCTCCTGACTTCAGCAGGATTCGATCCTGGGGACCTCTGATGTGGGAGATAGGCATTCTGCCACCGGCACCACCTTAGTTCCTGGTTTTTTGGGGCATCTTGTCTTGCCTCTCCCTTTGTGTCACTCGCCTGTTACGCCATCGTCTTGCTGTGTGGCTCGGCAGGGCCTGGCACATCCACACGCGGGGCCTGATGGCGCACCCGCGCAGAATCCCCTGTATTTTTTATGTAGCATTATGTAATCTAAAGTGTCTTTAAAAATAAAAAATAATAATAATTAACTAATTAAGAACAAAAACAAAAAAACTTTGGTAGCTCCTACTGCTCTGAAGATAGAAACCAGAATCTTTGGTAGGATCTACCTAGCGTGTCTGTCTCTACTTCTAATGCCCCCTACTTTAAGTCCTAGCTCAAACATCATCTCCTCCTGGAACCCTTCCTGGATCCTCCAGTGGCAGGTTAGGTTTCTCCTAGTCTATGTTTCCAATACTTCATGGTAATTCTCAGCACATCTGAACCCTGCTATGACCCCAACCCAGACTGCCACTCCTTCCTCCATGTCCTAACACAAAACACCAGCCTGTGGGAAATTCCTATGATAAACCAAGTCCTGGCAAGATATTAATAACTGGTAAAAAGACTTAAGCACAACTATATTATAGATGGAGCACATGGGCAAGGGTGATGTTGAGCCTGAAGTGCTGATGCTATAATGGTAGAAATTTGGCAACAGAACAAGAAGGAAATACAAGGGAGGTATCACTGGGCTTTCGTAGCATCTTTCCAATCATTTCACCCACTGTGTCTTTGATTCTGCTTGAGGAGCTTTGTGGTACCTTTGTGGAATTGTTCTATCCTCCAATTCCAGTTAGAGCTAGAGCCACAGAGAGAAGACATAGCCAGTGTGGAAGCTGTGATGGGGAAGCGGGGAAGGTACTCCCAGACCACCCCCCCATCCTGCTCTGCAGCCCGGCCTCCTCCTCTGCTCGCCAGGGTCCCCATCAGTGCCCTAGCTTTGGAGAATTGTGGCAGCCTGGTCATCAGGGCCAGAAGACCATTTGGTGCTGGGGCTCCTAACCAGGGACCCAGGAGCCCCTTCTCTTGGTAGAAGATATATAAATTTACTAAGATTCTCTAAGGGGCTCTTGACCCCAAAGAAATTAATTAGCTAATTAAGCCAACTCCTTGCACCTTTCAGATGAAGAGACTGATGCCGGAAAGGAGAAGGCCCAAGGACACATAGCAAATCAAAGCAGAGCCTAGAACTTTGGCCTTCTGCTTCCAGGCCAGGGCTCTTTGCACGGTGATTTAGTGTCCCAGAGGGTCAAACGTGGACAGGCTCAGTCCCTGGGGCTCCCCCATCTCCCCATAGCCCTGGACAAGAGTCGAGTATCCTGGGGCTATGTGAGGTGCTGCACTTCCCATCCCCCAAGTCCTGTCTTGGGTAACAACTCACAATGCCGGGAAGGGGGCCGTCACCCAGAGCTGGGCAGAAGGAGGGAGACAGGCAGGAGGTTAGAGAACCTTGGCCCGGAGCTGAACACCCAATCCTGGGTCAAAGTTTGCATGCCTTCGCGTGAGAAGCTCTTTGGCCAGGATTCCCCAGCCATTGATACCAGGAACGCAGGGGCAGGGGGGCACTGGGGAGGGGCAAGGTTCTGGGCTGGAGGGATGGAGAGGGCTGGGGGTATTGGTCTAGCAGAGTCATCCAGCCGAGAGCTTTCCATCAGCACTGCTGAAGGCTCTGGGGCAGGGGGTGGGGAAGCCAGCCCCACAACAAGCTGCCACCTCACAGGGTGGAAGCAGGAACCATGCGGAATCTGGAGATGCTCCAAGAGCTGTGAGAAGGCCGAGGCTTCGGGAGCTGGGGAGTTTAAAGGGACTATCAGGGAGAGCAGAGAACTGAGGAATCATGGACTGTGAGGGGTCCAAGAGGGGCATTCCTGGTGTGGAGAGGGGCTGCAACATGAGCAAAAGCACAGTAGTGGGAAGTGGGGGTGAGGCATTTTGGGAAGACTGGAGTTTGGGAGAACTGGGACTTGTCTCTCAATGTGTGCTCACCCTGCCCAGCTACCCTGCATTACCTGAGATCTGAGCCCTGAGCACGTTCCACATTTCTCCTGCTTGTGCCCAGAGAGCCAAAGAAATTTGGTTTGCAAGATTCAGGGCTCAGATGAATGGGGCAGCCCCTGGCCCCCTGGCTCTTAGATGCTACACTTAGAGTGACGATACTTTCCCAGTCTTGGCTCGAGACTCTGGTCCTAACTTTCACTCTCCAAAGAGTCCTGGCTTGGACGATAAATTTTATGGTCAATTGCAGGGTAGACATCAGTGGGTTTTACATGCCCAACATCCCTTCTATCTTCTTGTGGCAATACCACTTCAACTTTCTTTTGGGAACTTGCGCCCCCCACTCACCCTCCTTGCTCAGCCTTTAGGTTTGGTGGAGCTGATCCCATCCCAGGATATAGGCTGGTACATGACCCAGGCCAGGCCAATGAAGAAACCATTGGAAAAGAGGTGGCTAAGCTGGTGAGAATATAGGTCTGGAGCTGCCAATGACCATTTTTTAGGAAAGCCTACTTTAAAATGATGCCCACTCAGAGGAAAGCAGAGCTGGGAGAGGAGAGGAGGGAAGGAGGGAAAGCGTTGACGACATTGAATTCCTAGCTCAGTTATTCCTGATGCCAGTGAAGTTCAGCCTTAAAGCTTCCCTTTAGGAAAACCAGTGTCACCACCATGTTCCTCTTCTCCTTTCCCCTCTCTTTTTCCTTCTTCTTCACCTCTTCCTCTTTCTCTTTTTCTTCATCCTCCTTTTCCCCCTCCTCTTTTTCTTCTCTAGTATGAGTTGAGTTTGGGGGACTTGCAACTGAAAGAGTTATAACCAAAACACGTGCCTGCCAGGGAGCTTACCCAAGCAGAGCCCTCTGAGCAATTAAACCTCAGCACTAAATGCAGACACCAGCAAGCCCTGGGTAGATTAGGCAGAGTCCTACGAGGTTACTCCTATCTAATATCTTCCCACTGGTCTGCCCCTGTGACAAAAGTGCCACCATCAGAACCATTTGGGGAGGCTATTTTTCTCTCCAGAATATCCCATGATCATGACAGGGTGTTGCTGGTTGGTGAGTGCCTCTGAATGAACCCAGGAACGCTCTGTGCCACTTCACTGATGTTCCGCCTGGCACTCCCAGCTGGCTGGGAGCCAAGCTCACCACCATGAAGCTCCGTTGACTGGGGGATGCCCTGGTAAGGAAGTGGCAGTCGCCAACTTCATGATGCCCCATTTGTTCTCTGCTTCTCACAGCCCTCAGCTGTCCAGCTCCTAGCTGATGAAGAGATGTCAGCCTTTCCCAAAGTTCAGGACAGACAAAGCTGAAGTTCAAAAGGAAGCTTATAAGGAGGTTAAGGAGGAAACAATTCTGTTTGTTTGATTTTTTTTTAGGAGGTACTGGGGATTGAACCCAGGACCTCATACATGGGAAGCAGGTGTTTTCAACCACTAAGCTACATCTGCTCCCCAATGAGAGTTAGTTTTTTGTTTGTTTGTTGGTTTTTAGGAGGTACGAGGAATTGAACCAGGACCTCATATGTGGGAAGTAGGTGCTCAACTACTTGAGCTACATCTGCTCCAGGGGAAAACAATTTTTACAGTAGCCTGCGAGGCCCTCACAAATCTGGCTCCATTACCTCTCTTACCTCCTCGCCTGTTACTCTCCTTCCTTTGGTTCACTCCTCTCCAGGCACAAATGTCCTCTTGAAGTTCCTAAGACACTCCAGACATGTCCCTGCCTCTGTCAGGGTCAGTCCCTGCAGGAAACAGAGGGCCCCCTCAAACTGGGTCCATTGTACTGGAGAGTATAATGAAAGGACTGTTTACAGAGTGAGCAAGGTTTAGGGAAACCAGTAAAAGAAAGTGAAGCATCCCAAGGCCAGCAAGAGCAGGGCCAGAAGTGGTGGAGCAGAAAATAGAACCCACAGAAGGCAGCTACGGAGAGCCTATTGAGACGAGATGTGGCCTTTGGTAAAGCATCACAGCCAGAATGCAAAGACCCTGCAGGGAGGGAGCCAGGGAAAAAAAGACACTGATTTTCTTCTATTTTTCTATTTTTTTTCTATTCATGTTCTCTGATGTCCTGATACCGCCCACTGACTGAAACTAACTAGAGGCCAGAGAGCAAGGGAACCCATTGATGCAGCCCAAGTTAAGTCAGCCCCCCAGGACAAAGGATAGAGAAGGGCAGAGAGTGGATCTGGAGGGGCAAACAGAAGATGTTGGCACTCTGCCTCAGGACCTTTGTACTTGCTGTTCTATCTACCTGAAAACTCTTCTCTTCCAAAATCCTCGTGTCTTACTTCCTCAACCGTTACTTTCTCAATATACCCTTCCCTGGACATCTCAACTAACACTGTAATCCGGATTTTCATAGTCTCTATCCCTCTCTACTTAATTTTTATTCATAACACAAACATCAAACACATTCTGTATTTTACTTATTTATGTTATTATAGTCTGTATACTCCAACTAGAATGTAAGCTCCAGGACAGCAGGGGCTTTTGCTTGTTTTGATTAATACTTTATTTATAGCAGCTGGTGCATAGTGGGTGCTAAATAAATATTTGTTAAATGAATGAACGGAAACATGTCAATCCCCCAAATAGGAAAATACACTAGGTTTGAAATGACAGAGGCCTGGTGTGAGACTCTGGGTCTTGGTTGGCATGGCACCAGGCCTGAGATGGGGAGCTGAGGGGCCCCCCATCCCAGAGCCTTTCCTGAACACCTGCTAGGTGGGTGTTGGTTGTTTTGTTGCCAGGAGACAGGCAATAGGCACAGTTCTACATCAAGAAGCTAATCTCAGAGAGGCAGATGTAGCTCAAGTGGTTAAGCACCTGCTTCCCACATACGAGGTCCCAGGTTCAATCCCAGGTACCTCCTAAAAACAAATGAACGAAAAAAACAGGGAGTAGATGTAGCTCAGTGGCTGAGTGCCTGCTTCCCATGTATGAGGTTCTGGGTTCAATCTCCAGTACCTTCTAAAAAAAAAAAGAAAAGAAGAATAAGAAGCTTATCTCAACCTGGCCCAGTTAGGGCATCCTGCCTTGTACCACCTTTGCCCTTGTCCAGGGCCAGTATCTAGACTAGGCCTCACTGCTGACCACATGGCTGTCACCACAAGAAGTACCCACTCTCTTCCCATTTCAAAACCTCCTGGTTCCTCCCAACAGGCCACAGCTCCTCTCTCCACACTCTGGACCCACCACGGCAATCAGGGGAGAGCAGGTCCTCTCAACATAGAGAGGAGACCCACATGTTTTGCTGGATTGGGAAGGGCTATAAAAGACCAGATCCCGGGACACTGAGAAATTTGGGAGAGTGACCCAGAGTTTCTGGATGGAACTTAGACGACAGCCAAGTTGAAGGGAGAGCTTCTTTCTCCTTTATCTTGTCTCCCTTCACTAGCATCAAATATGACTAATTCAGACCCCTATTAGATGTCGGGATCTGACTAATCCTGCTCAGGCTGGCAGTTTCCTTTATTATTGGGAAATGTTTACCAAACTAATGAATTGTGAAAACAGCCTCCCAGGGGAATGTTTAACCTCCTGAAGGGCATGTTCATCATCCTCAGGGGAACACTCTGTTTCCAAGACAGAGACGTTCCTATATATACTCACACAGAGGTTTGCTGACAATAAGTATTCTCATCCTCTCATCAAACAGGGTTTCCGAGGATCCTGCTCTGTCTGTCAAATGCTCCTGGAAGTGCTCCCACAGTCTCTGCCAAGGAGGTTGTCTCATTCAGGCCCATCAGAGCCCAGCTCCTCCAGCCAGTGACAGGCCACTCAACCACCTTAGAACTTCCCCTCAGGAATCCTTTCCCAACTGCTCCACCACTTGTAGACACCCAAAATGTAGACACTCCTTCTACCCTGATTTTTCCTCCTTTCAACATCACCTCCCCCATACCCCACCCCAAGTTTTGTTCAGATATCCTCTATCTTCTTAGCATAGAACTGTATGCTTTAGGGGAGGCTGAGCCCAGCCCAGCCTTAGAGAATGGGTCTTGGCTGGTCTGAACCGGTCATTGTGGCCCCAGTTGCCTTGCTAGTGATTGGATTAAACATGGACCTGTGGCATGATTCTGGCCAATGAGATGTAGGAGAAATCTTCTGGGTTAGCTTTTAGGAAAGGTTTTCTCACTCTTAAAAAGGACACACAAAAGAGATGCACTTTTGTTCCTCTGGCCCTTGTCCTGTCTGGATGTGATGGCTGGAACTATAGCAGCCATCTTGTGACCATAAGGAGCCAGCTTGGGGGAAAGCTGACATACCGTGGATGCTGGAGCAGAACTGTGGAAAGAACCAGTTTGTTATTCAGAGTCCTGGCAAGAAACAGACAGCCCACTCAGGTTGGGTCATTAAGGAGAGTTTAATAAGGGGACTATTTACAAAGGTGTGAGCGCGGTATAGAGAAACTAACACAGGATACTGTGGTACTAAAGGACTAGTAATAGAGGGAGCACTGATCACCTTGGGCCTGAAGGGGTAAGAGGAAGAAGCTATTTCCAGAACCTAGAGAGAGAGACTGTAAGGAGAGGAGGGCTGCCCAGCAAGTGCTATGGCCTACCATGGTGACTTAATAGGGAGGGACTGGAGAAAAAACACCCAAGCCACACCCTCCCATCTCATGCCAGTTCCTCCCATTGGCTAAGCCCAACAAGAAGCCAGAGGGCCAGGAGTCCATTGAGATAGTCTGCAGAGGTCAGCCTCTCAGGGCACAGAGCAGGGCAGAGAGGCACGGGGAGTGGATCTGGAGGAAGACAAGGATTTTCAGCATAACTTGGGCCTGCAATTATTGTTTATCTGCTTGCATGTTTATTGTCAGTCTCTTCCGTGGAGGAGGACCTGTCTTATCCACTGCTGTAAGTTTCCTCCTAGAGCAGTGGCTGGCAGCATAATAAATGCTCAAAGAATGTTGGCCAAGCGCCTACTATGTGACAGGCACTGTACTGAAAAACGAATGAATAAGAATATAGTGTGCCTCAAGTCATTCACAGTCAAGAGAGGGAGAAGCCAAACCAAGGCAATGGTTATGGCATCAGGGTGTTAGTGCCACGAGAGAGCTATGCCCAGAGCAGGAGCTACCAGACCAGAATAGGGGGTCAGGATGGCCTCAGAAGAACCTGGAGCCCAGTTCTGTAGGTCTTGCTCTAATGGAGAGGTGAGAATGCTTTGTCGATAATGCTTCTCACTACTGCAATGTAAATAGGTATCTCTAACCTGAAAGCATTTCCTTGAGCGTGTTTGTTGGATGGGGAGAAGTAGTTGACTGGAGAATAGGATGTTCCAAGCAGAGAGAATCAAGCAATCTATAGCCACATGTAGCTGGTGGCTATCCTATCAGGCAGCACAGATATAAAACATTTCCTTCATCTCAGAAAGTTCTACTGGATAACACTGGCCTAGAGGCAGGGACATCAGTTAGGAGGCTTCTGCAACAGTCCAGGCGGAAAGGGGTGCTGGCCACAGTAATGGAGGGAAGGGGTCGAATCTTGAGAAATGGGTGGGAGGTGAAAAAGAGGAGGCATTTCAGAAAGCTCCCGGGTTTCTGACTGGAGCAATGACCCAGGGAGAGAAGTGTTTGGGCAGGGAGGTGACATGACCCATCAGGGCCTTTTGAGGACACAAGGGCAGGGGACCTCTGGGTGGACATGTGCCACTGGTAATTGGATGTCCTGGTCTGAAGCTCCAGGTCCATATCTAGCAGACTGTAAGTGCCCCAGGTGTAATTCACCTGGGCATCTCACAGCACCTGCCTCCACAAGGGTCCTTCCTCTCTGCCAGGTCTCCGCACAGAGATGAATGGGACTCAGCGCCTCCCCTCAAGAGGTCTGCTGTTTGGGTTAGGGTTGGGCGATAGGCCAGCTAAACCCTACAGCTCCTTGTGGTCAGAGCCATGACAGAGACAAGAATGGAGGGTGAGGGGCACAGAAGAGGGCTCGGCTCCCCCTACAAGAATCCATGAGGTTGCTGCCAATTCCTGCATTCTGGCCATCGGCCAGCCTGGTGAATGTGATTTGAAAAAATGTGTTGAGTGACCCGGAGGTGCCTTCCCCTGCCCCCTCGCCTTAGTCTTGGCCACAGCCTGCATCTCCCTAGGCTCCCCCGACCCTGGATGGTGAATTCTGAGCATATTTTCTCCCGCTACAGCCTCCTGATTTTGCCCTCTCCCCTGCCACATGCTCACTGAGCTGCTTTGAGCAAAATGAACATCTCTGGGCCTCCATGCCATCAACTGTAAAATGAGGCTAAGAGTACTACGCACCTCGTAGGGCTGGTATGATGCTAAAACAGAGATGGCCTGTGGTAAGCATGCAGCACTGAGCGTGGGGCATAGTAGGTGGGTGCTCAATACATTTTAACTATAAGTATTATTATTTGCAATTTCTATAAACCAAGGTAGGAAGTGCCCAAAGCAGAGTTTTCACAAACTCTGACTTGTGCACACTATTTTATTCCACAAACCTTTCTCTGAGTGCTTCTGCCTTCCAGTTCCTGCACTAGAAGAGACTAGGGCCATGTAGAAAAGCAGAGATTGCCTCGATCTTTGAGGAGCTCACAGGGAGAGAGAGGGATGGGTGCTGTCGAGGAGAGCAGCATGGGGGCTGTGGTCACTCAGAGTAGGAGCCCAGGCCCAGCCAGGGTGGTGACAGCAGAGCTGGGTGTAAAATGGTGACATGGTGAGCAGGAGTCAGCCAGGGAACACAGGGTGAAGGGCGGGTTTCAAGCAAAGGAGTCAGCAGACGGAGAAGACAGCGGCAGTGGTGGGGGGAGGTGTCGGGCCGTGGCTGTCAAGCATTGCCTGAGAGGTGAGCAGGAGCTGCTGCTGAAGCCTAAGGGTGCCAAACATTGGAGTTTTTTTTTATCCTGAAATCTATGGGGGAACATTGGTGGCTTTTAAGAAGGGAAATAGTCAACACGCCATCCAGAATGGCTAAAGTGAAAAAGACTGAAAGTGCCCAGGGTTGATGAGGCTGAGAAGCAGCTGGGGGGAGTACAAATTGGTTCAACTACTCTGGGAAATTGTTTGGCACAGTCTAGAGAAGCTGAACATAATGCCTATCTCATGACCTAGCAATGTCACCTCCAGGTCTAGCCACGGCAGAAATGCATATAGAAGCACCAGCTGTTCCAAGGTTGTGAGGACTCAAAAGCACGGACACCATTTGCATGAAATTATTAGCAGAACCCTATTCATAAATAAAGCAATTCTGTTTGCAGTAACGTTTTCTGACGAGCGTATCATGGATGTCTTGGGATACTTTGGCTCAACACAAAAAAACATAGGGAATTCTTACCCCAAGCTGCAGAGTTTAAGGAAGTTATACCAATAGCAGTCTCTGAACTAAGACAAAAAATACATCATCTTACAGGGTACAGTACATTCAGGACATCTTTTGCCTACATCATCTATTTTTTTTTTTTTTTGAAGAGAACTTTCTTTCTACTTTTATGTCTTTTATTTTCTGTAACCAAGTTGAGATAGTCAGCATGTTGCAGGAAAATGAGAAGGTTTTGTCGGAAGTGTTTGCACAGTTTAGCAGATGAGGCTACAGATGACAGACGACATGAATTGGTTCTTTTTTTTTTTCAAGGAATTCTCTGCATACTTTCAAACCTCAAAACAGGGATGTGCTTTTCAAAACTTTGGCAGAATTGGGAATTCTTCCTGCTCTTGAAATTGTAATGGGCATGGATGATTTGCAAGTCATATAGCTACTATAAATATATTTTCTCATCTGGTAGAGTTTAGTCCATCCATGATCCCAGAATTTGTAATGCAAGAAGTCCCGCGGAGTGATGATGATAACCTTCTCATTAATGTAGCAATTGAACAAACGATCTGTGCTACTGATCCTGAGGCACTGTTCAGTTAATGGGACTTCTTCGTACTCTGATTGAGCCAGAGACCTGCTGGCCATAGCTAAGAAAACTGAAAAAAGTGAATTTCTAAATTTCTCCAAGACCATTGTGTGCAAGTCCTCATAGCACCACTTTTGGTGAATACTTCCTAAGAGAAATGTGAAAAGGATCATTATCAAACAGCACAGCTTTCTTGCCTTAATTTTAGAGTTACTCGCGTTTTGAGGGGAACATCACACAGAACACATACAACTCACATAATGAACAAGGACTTCGAGGATGAGTCTTGGGCTGAATGAATTCAAAGCACACTTTCTTGGCCTTGTGTCCTCTTTACTTTATGAGGCGGATCATTGGCCTTTAAGATGAATCTTACCATCATCACATAACCGAAGGAAGCCTTTTTGAGCCGCTTTCTAAATGCTCTTCTGGATAACAGAATTCGGCACAATCTGCTGAATTCAGCTGGTATTGAGCTGTTTGAATTCATAAGAGTAAAAGACATCAAGTCTCTTACTGCACATATAGTTGAAATCTTTTACAAGGCACTTGAATCAATTGAATAGCTTCAGACACTCAAAGGATCGAAAACTAATTATGAGCAAGAGAAAGACAAAATCAGAAACTGAACAGTGTACCAACTTTGTTGCCTAGTAACAGATTTCACAGAGAAGCAAAGGCCTTGAAAGAGGATGAAAAAAAAATTTAACAGACATTTCAAAACTAGAAATTCAGCTTCGTAACTAGTGGGAAGGCAGCACACCCTGCATTACAAGATATGTTGGGTTTTCTACACCAGGAATTTTCAGTGTATGTCTTGACGAAAATAAGCAAGCTGGATTCAAATGGACAGTTCTGTTAATATAATTTTTTTTTTTTTAAGATTTATTTATTTTGTTTATTTATCCCCCCCTTGCTGCTTGTGCTGCTGTGTCCATTCGCTTGCGTGTCTTCTCTGTGTCTGCTTATCTCCCCCTTGCTGTGAGGTCTTGACGCATCAGCCCACGACGCCGCGCAAGCCGGCCGGCCCTCACAAGGAGGCCTCGGGAAGCGAACCCGGGCCTCCCATATGGTAAACGGGGGCTCTATCCACTGAGCCACACCCACTTCCCTGTTAATATAATTTTAAAAGCCTCACTTTTAGAGATGACAGCTGCCAAGAATCAGTACCATAGTGTTCCAAAAGGATTTTCTCTCGAAATACCGTAGTGAGTAGAACAGAATGCTTTCAACAGCTCACCAGGGGAAGCGGGTGTGGCTCAGTGGATAGAGCACCCATCATTACCATATGAGAGGCCCCGGGTTCGCTTCCCGGCGCCTCCTTGTGAGGGCAGGCCAGCTCGCGCGGCGCCGTGGGCTGATGCGGCAAGACCTCACAGCAAGGGGGAGATAAGCAGACACAGAGAAGACACGCAGCGAATGGACACAGCAGCACAAGCAGCAAGTGGGGGATAAACAAATCAAATAAATAAATCTTAAAAAAAAAAAAAAAAAAAAGAGCTCACCAGGACAATTCTGTGGAAGATACTTCAAAGTCACTTTCTGCTTTTTTAGTACAACTGTCTCACTCCAGAGCAGCAGGCAAGTTTTATTTTATTTTTATTTATTTATTTATTTATTTGTATTTTTTTATTTTATTTTTTTTTTAGCAGGCAAGTTTTAAAGTGTGATTTATACAAAGACTAACATATGAAGAATCGGCTGTATTAAGCCACATTTAATATCGAGAAGCTGTTTTGGACCATATCAAAGCAGCATACGAAGCTTTTCCGTAAACAAACAAGGATGCAATATGCAAGCTGCTTTTTTTAAAGAACAAAAGCACGTTCCATGCATGCAAATGAATTTAAAATAATAAACTGAGACAATTCATTGAGATTGTATTTTTAGAACAGCAAGTTAACTGTAAATATTTTCATGTTAGTTTGCTTGCTCATCTATGATCCAAGACCATGCTGAAGTGAGAAAAATGTCCCCAACCTACAAATTAATGCACAGGGGGGAGGGGGGAAGGGGGCAGCTGAAAATAGTAATTCCAGCTAATATCTTTAGGTCACTCTTGTAATGTGTGAATCGGTTCCTTTTTACTAGAATAGCTTGAACTGAAGCAGTTTCTCCTGAATTGGAGATATTGTAGTTAATTTCAATTTTGGCTATTGCATGGAAAAGACAGGCTGTCTTGTAGATATGAAGTAGAGTTTTTCCATAAAACATGTTTTGTATTTGAAAATACCACTAGACTTGTTTTCCTCCATTTGTGTACATGTGGTGATATTAATGCTGAACTGTAAAATTCAGAAATTAAAATGTGACCCTGTTGGGGGAGTGGAGAGAATATGCCTAGCAGCAGTGTTCATAAGAGCCCAACAAGGAAAACAATTCAGATGCCTAGATGCAGTTGAATGGATGAACAAATTGTCATCTATTGATATAACAAAAACACTGTAGAGCAACAAGAATGAACTACAACTACACCCAATTCTATAAAGAACAAAAACAGACAAAACTAATCTCTGCTGATAGAAGTTGGGATGCTGGTTACCTCTGGGGAGTGAGCATGAGGGGCTGGTAATGTTGGTTCTTGATCTGGGTGCTGGTTATGTGGGTTTGTTAAGTCTGTAAAAATGCATTGAGTTTACAGGCTAGAAGCATCTTTCTGTACATATCTTACAATTTAATAAAGTGTTTAAAAACATTAAAAATGAAAAGAGAAATGTCATTTTTCTATAAAACCTAGCCTAACCTCAAACCTTGACCTTTTTTTTTTTTTTTTAATT
>JAQZBX010002349.1:33898-50455 GCA_029593785.1 Cabassous unicinctus | reverse complement strand
GGACTCACCCAGGACAACTAATTAGGACATAATAATGGACAACGACCATCCCAAGGAACAGAGAGAGTCTACAACTGCAAGCAAGATAGTCCCATCCATCTGCCCCATGGGACCCAAGCCCCCTCTCAGTTAGAGGTGGAGTGGGCACCACCATCCCAGAGTCCTCAGGATTGGGGGATGAACGATGGACTAGAGTGGACTTACTGGTATTCTACTATAGACATATTGTGATTCTAGCAATGGAAGAACTTTTATCATTGATGCGGAGGCAGTGGCCACTGGAGGTTCTGAGGGCAAGGAGAGGAAAAAATAGGTGTAATACAGGGACATTTTCAGGACATTGGAATTGTCCTGAATGATGTTGCAATGACAGTTACAGGCCATTATATGTCCTGTCATAACTTAGAAAATTTTGTGGGAGAGAGTTTAAACTATAATGTAAACTATAATCCACACTTAGTGGCAATGCTCCAATATGTGTTCATCAATTGTAACAAATGTACCACACTAATGAAAGATGTTGTTAAAGTGAGAAAGTGTGGGAGGGGGAGGGAGGGGGGCATATGGGAATCTCCTACATTTTTAACGTAATATTTATATAATCTAAGTATCTTTAAAAAAAAAAAAAATTTTCAAGTACATTGAAAAAAAAAAGTCTAGTCCAACCTAAATCAAAATTTGCTTCTCACATCCTATTCAAGACCATCCCTGTCCTCCTCGCCTACCTGAGCTGCCAGGGGGAAGGGGAGAGGCTCAGCTTCTGCTCCTTTCTTCCCTGCCTCTTCCCTCCTGCTGGTCTTCCCTCCGGGGCGGAGTGGGGGTGGAATTACAGGAGAGGAGCCAACCTCCTTTTACATGGCTGGTACTGTTTGTCTCCTCTTTTGGCTATGAATGGTCCTGTGTGTAGCAGATGTTCCATTGCCAGCCTTTTAAGGGGAGGGTGGTGGTGGCGCTGTGGGTCCCAACAGTGTCCTCCACGTTACACAGTTCCTAATGCAGCTGATATGTTCTCTGGCTGACCTCTCCCTCCAGGGTACACCCCATACATTTCTCTGCTGGGGTCCCCCCGCCCAGCAGGCAGCCCTCTGCAGCATTAAGTCCATTTCCCTTCAGCAGTGTCCACCTGACCCTCGAAAACTCATGTCCTGGTACCATACCTGACTGTTCTCTGCTGCCCCTGCCATCAGTAGCTCGAGTCGGTCTCTACGTTCACATATTTCCCCCAAGTCCAGAGATATGCGTCAAGCAGGTACATAGTGTACTGGTCTAGAAGCTTCTGTGTTCAAGTCCCAGCTATAACGCACTGCTAGTGACCTAGAACAAATCACACAACTTCTTTATGCCTCTATTATCCCGTTGTAATATGAGAATAGTAATACCTATCCCATAGGATTATTGAGGTTTTTTTTAATTAATATGAGTAAAGCTCTTAAAACAATGCCTGGCTCATAAGTAGAAGCACTATATGTGTGTGATATATATAGAAATGCCACAATCTCCCTCACCGTGCTCCACATGTCTCACAGCTGGACTTACAGTGGGATGCCATTCTCCCCTTCTTGTAAGCCACCCACTCTCCAAGATCTGGTCTCTGCATTTCAGCTCACTTGGCTTTATGGGAGGAGGGGGCTCTTCCTTCCCCCAGGGGGAGGGAGAAGCAGCAGGGGGCTCTTTACCAAGAAGCAGGTCTCTACCTCGAAGACTCCTTCCATTCCCCTTCATCATAAGTTTTTATCTTGAAAATTTTCAGACCTCAGAGAGGTTAAAAGAACATACAATAAGCATCCATCTATCTTCACCTAGATCCACAGATAGCTGAAGTTTGCTAGAAGTCCTTCCTCTCTCTCTCTCCTCTCTCTACAAACACACATAGATGTACACTTTTTTAACAGGACCATTTGAAAGTAAATTGCAGGCATCATGACACCTCACCCTTAAATACTACAGCATGAATTGCCTAAGAACAAGAACATTCTCCCACATAATCATGCTACAATGCTCACACCCAAGAAAATTCACATTAATTCCATAACATCATCTAATCCCCAGCATATATTCAAATTTCCCCCAATTGTCCCCAAAATGCCTTTTTTTAAAAAATGACATTGACCATTTTTGAAGAGTCCAAAAACAGCCCACAGCATGGGTTTTTCTTCATTTATTTTTCAATTGTTCACCATCTCTTGCACAGGAGGGAGGGGGTAAAGGGGCCTCTCTTTAGAATCCTATCATCTATTGCTCTCAGGTTAGAGACTTGGGCTGAAATTCGGAGGTGCTGGAACAAGCCGGTACCTTGTCCAGTTAGGCAGGCTGTTGGAGGGGCCCACATAGCATCCTCCTGGAGAGCAGCAATGAGCCTCCCATCCGGGCCAGCACAGACTGAGTGCCTGGGCAGGGCCCTGCCTCGTGTGTATGGTGGGAAGGAAGGCTGGACTGGTCCAGAGGCCTGGTCTTTCACCTCCAACACCCTGTTCTTCTCTGGAGAGAAGCAGTCTCCCCTACCTTGGACCCTGAGAGCAGCTGCAGCTCCCTCCCCAGGAAGCCAGCCTACCTTCTGACCTGTGCCTGCAGGCTGCACCTGGGCCCTGGATGGAGGTGGAGCTGAGGAATCATGGCCCAAGGCCAGAGCCTGAGCCTTCCATCTCTGTTCGATTCTCTGACATCAGGTGACCAGGACAGCTGGGCCAATCAGATAAGGGATGGTATTTATAAAAACTCCCCTCACCCAGAGCCAGAAGCTCAGGACCAGTCCCCACAACCCTGCTGATCTCAAGCACCTGCCTCACAGGTACTTTCCTTGGTTCCATTTCCAAGTGCCTGGGGTCCCCCACCATATGTCCTGGGAACTAGTGGAAGGGGAAGGATGGGGACACCCTGGGGTCTGCTGCCCAGCTCTGGACTCAGTTTCTCAGTTTTTTTTAAATGGGCAGCTTGGGATTAGGCCATTTCTAGGGACCCTTACTGTGGTTGGAACGAGGAGCTGGGGAGGGGTCCCCACCTGGCATAAGGGAGCCCTGGCTGTAGCCCAACCCCAGCCTCAGCCTCCAAGACTGTGCGGAGACCTTATTGGTACTGACAGAGCCCCCTGGGGAAGGGGGGCATCACGGGCCATTTGCGCCAACCCCGGCTCCTTTGGCCCCTCGGGGTTGCCAGTCAGGGGAAGGTCCCTGTGCCCTGGTATGTGGGAGGTATCAGCAGCCAGGCACCAGTAGGGCACAATGCCCAGTGTACACGCTGCCAGGGGGCTGGCACAGCTGCAGCCCTCAGCTTCTCTCTCTTGGAGAGATCACTTGCCTCCACTCCAGCAATTCTCCTTGGAATTGTAGAAGGGAGGGGCAGAGCTGGGGGTTCAGACCCTCGAGTCAGGAATCTTGAGGCTCCTTTCCGGGCCTCATATTCTGAGCTGCTCTAAGGGGTTGCTCCTTGGGCACAGGACCCATGTGGGATGTTTCTTAGTCTTTCTGGTGTCCAGCTGAGAACCAAGCACTGAACATGTGTCAGTGTTTATTGAATGAGTGAATAAATAAATGAATGGCTCCACCTCTGCCCTCAGCCTGCCTCCTCCTCCCACTTTCTCTGTAGTTGGTTAAGATGGCATTGTCCCAACTTGTTCCCTTCTCCACCACGGAGCTCCTTCTGGCCTCCGCCACCTTCTGCCTGGTGTTCTGGGTGGTCAGGACCTCACTGACTCGGGTCCCCAAAGGCCTGAAGAGTCCACCGGGGCCCTGGGGCTGGCCTCTGATCGGTCACATGCTGAGCCTGGGGAAGACCCCGCACCTGGCGCTGACACGGCTGAGCCAGCGGTATGGGGACGTGCTGCAGATCCGCATCGGCTGCACGCCTGTGCTGGTGCTGAGCGGCCTGGACACCGTCCGGCAGGCCCTGGTGCGCCAGGGGGACGACTTCAAGGGCCGGCCCGACCTCTACAGCTTCACCCTCGTCACTGACGGCCAGAGCATGGCCTTCAATCCAGACTCCGGGCCTGTGTGGGCCGCCCGCCGGCGCCTGGCCCAGAACGCCCTCAACACCTTCTCCATCGCCTCGGACCCGGCTTCCTCGTCCTCCTGCTACCTGGAGGATCATGTGAGCAAGGAGGCCGAGGCCCTCCTCAGCAGGCTCCAGGAGCTGATGGCGGGGGCCGGGCACTTTGACCCCTATAGCCAGGTGGTGGTGTCGGTGGCCAGCGTCATCGGGGCCATGTGCTTCGGGCGGCACTTCTCCCAGAGCACTGAGGAGATGCTCAGCCTCCTAGAGACCAGCCATGACTTTGTGGAGAATGCGTCCTCTGGGAACCCCGTAGACTTCTTCCCCATCCTTCGCTACCTGCCCAACCCCAGCCTGCAGAAGTTCAAGGCCTTCAACCAGAAGCTCCTGCGGGTCCTGCAGAAAATGGTCCAGGAGCACTATCAGGACTTTGATAAGGTGAGCTCAGGGCCTGGGTGTGGCCCTTCTCATCCAGCTCCAAGGTACCCACACAGCTGATGTGCTGCCAAGACCTAGGAAAGCTCTGGAAAACCGCAGACCAGCTGTGTGCACTGGAGCTAATCCCTCCCCCACTCTGGGCCACCTCAGTTTCCTCATCCCTCTGGCCTCCCTGTCAGGGCTGCTGCAAAGCTGAGATTGATAAGTCATGTGAGTGGGGCCCTGGCAGAGCCCTGCAATGTGGGGAGCTGTTGTTATGAGTGATAGGACCTTTGTCCTGCAGGAACCTGAACCCCAACAGAAGCTAATCCCCAACTCAGGTGTCACTTTACTTTCCTGTGTTCACACCAGCCTCTTCCTCCTTTGAAATGGAATCCCTGGGGTTATTGGGAAGAAGGGTCACTGCAGCAAAAAACACCACAAAAAAGCAAAAAAGCCCTCCCCGGGGCTGCTACAAGCTCCTGCTGTGACCCACTGCCTGGAAGCCAGAGGAGCGTTCCCAGCCCCCAGGGACAGGCCAGGGGGTGGGGCCAGGCGAAGGGCCCCGCCTTCGGCCCTGGAGGTGCCGAGAGCCTCTGAGCTTGTGCCCCCTCAGAACAGCATCCAGGACATCACGGGCGCCCTGTTCAAGCATTGCGAGAAGACCTCCAGAGCCAAGGGTGGCCTAATCCCTCAGGAGAATATCGTCAACCTTGTCAACGACCTCTTTGGGGCCGGTAGGAACCAGACCCCTGCCCCTCCATCCTTCAGTGCCTGCTGGTCACCTACAGCCTTGCCCGAGCCCCAAACTCATCAAATAACCCACCAAACACACACCAGATGGTACAGCCCAGGATCAGGGTTCTAGCCCAGGCTGTGCCGTCAGCCCCCAGTGGAAGCTCCCCCAAGCCCCTCTCCTCCTCTGGGCCTCAGTTTCCCCATCTGAACAACAAAGAGGTCTCTGGCCTGTAAGTCTATGCCCTTGTGATTCCAGCAGCTAATTATGAAACCAATGACTCGAGTTTGTGTTAAGGAGACCCAGGCTCTGCCCTCAGGAAACTCACAGGCCAAGGCCAGAGAAAGATAATGCCTGGTATACAGTGGGTGCTTGGTCAGTGCTGGTTTCCTTGTTCCTGTCTTCCTCCCTTCCTCACCTCATTTCTGCTGTGCAGGGTTTGACACAGTCACGACAGCCATCTCCTGGAGTCTTATGTACCTTGTGACGAAGCCCGAGATACAGAGGAAGATCCAGAAGGAGCTCGGTATGCAGTGTTCCCTACCCCGCTGGCCCCAGGCACCTGTTCAGTCTGTAAATGGCTATGTGCCTATTATGTGCCAAGCCCTGGGCATACAGTGGTGAACCACAAGTACCCCTGTCCTTGCCCAGAAGACATAGGGGTATCAGTAGGGTCTCAGACAACTAAATGGGCACAGTCCAATGTAGAATGACACAGGGTATGACAGGGAACACAGATGCCACGGAGCAGTCAGGGTGGCCCCTAAGCCCCGTCTCTTCTCTGTGCTCTGCAGACACAGTGATTGGCAGGGCACGGCGGCCCCGGCTCTCCGACAGACCCCAGCTGCCCTATATGGAGGCCTTCATCCTGGAGATCTTCCGACACACCTCCTTTGTCCCCTTCACCATCCCTCACAGGTGAGGCCTGCCCATTCTGCCACCCCACCTCTAAGCCCTCACCATGTCTACTCCTCCGAGCGTCTCAGCCCTGGCCCAGCTCAGGCCTTTGCACCTCCTTTCTGGCCACGACACCAGGTTCCTCACAGACCTCCAGCCTCTAGTCTGCCCTCACCCTGTCCAAACATGATCAAACCACCCAGGTGAAAACCCTTCCAGGGCTCTCAGGAGAAAGGCACACTTCTGACCTCAGTGTCCATTCACCTCCACACACATTCCGTGCCTACAAGTACCCTCTGCTCCAGCCAGGTTGGCCTCACCATTCCTCACCAGCATCTCCTGGTCAGCTTCCAATTTCTCTGATGCGGAACCTTCTGCCTGGAGTGTCTTCTATCCTCTCCTCTGGCTACTAGAATCCTATCTTTGCCCAAGATCAACCCTGACACATATGTCCCCTCCCCCAGAAGCCTTTCTTGACTCATTCAGCCAACACAGCCTCATCATTCTGTGACATCCTTCAGGACTCAGCCATTTGTCCTGTGTCTTGGAAGTTTAACAATGGCAAGAAAGCCAGTGAACATTTACTTCTGCCCATATGTTGGTCTAGTTATTCCCAGAATAGGAGACCTGACTTCTCAGCCAGCCTAGGAGCATCCCCAGGGTTGGCCCAGACTGCCTGCTTCTTGGCTCCGGAGAATAGCCAAGAAGTTCAGTAAACACTTATTGAGGTTGGACAACAGGAGCCGAGGAACGGGAAAGATAATTTCAACTCTTTCTTCATTCTTCACATTCGTTCCCTCCTGGTGTAGGGTGTGGAGACTGGTGAGCAGGCTTTTTGGAGTGGGTGGGATCGAGTTAGGAGCAAGCAGCTCCCAAAGACACGGCCCAGCTCTCCAGCCCCTGAGCCTGACAGAGCCCTCTTCCCTCCTCAGCACAACGAGGGACACAACGCTGAACGGCTTCTACATCCCCAAGGGACGCTGTGTCTTTGTAAACCAGTGGCAGGTCAACCATGATCAGTGAGTACACATCTCCCACTAAAATTTGTGAGACAGTTCAGCAGCCAGGAAGGCTATATCCTGAGGAACTGGTTATATGATCAAGGCATGGTGGCTCAAGTGCTCCATAGCCTGATCTAAGTGACAAAATTTAGGCTTGCACTTCTCAAATGTTAGTGTGCATGAGAACCACCCAGGAAGTTTGTTACAGATTAGGGGACCCCATCCCCAAGACTCTGCTGTGGAAGATCTAAGCGGGGAGATATTACATCAGGTGATTCTGATGTGAATGGCCCAGGCACCTGTATTAGGAAAACCCTGCTTTAGTCTACAGGTATGAGGACCTCTAATTTACCATTCAAACTGGGACATAGTTGAGAGTGAAAGGGTATACTGTTAATATTGCTCCAAAACAAAAAGAATAAACCAGGACTTGCAGTCGGTTACCCTTGCTGTAGGCATGTTTTGAGTAGGATGGAGATAAACACGTTTTCTTTCTTTAATTTTTTTTTTTCAGTTAAAAGATTATTTCTTTAAAATAACAAATTAACATTAAAAAACACTCTTTTCAAGGCGGATCTTTTTAGAGAGAGCTTTGTGAAAGAAATAAACATCAAAATACAGTTGGAATTTTTCCCATTGACTTTGCACTTGTGTTAGCCACAGAAGTCACTGAGCAGACGTCTCCCCCAGGCCTTTCCTTCCGGGGCCTCTCCAGCACCGAGATCCCATCTCCTCTGTCCCTCTTGCAGGAAGCAGTGGGGGGACCCATTTGAGTTCCGGCCAGAGAGATTCCTCACTGCCAAAGACACGAGCATCAACAAGACCTTGAGCGAGAAGGTGATGCTCTTCGGCCTGGGCAAACGTCGCTGCATCGGGGAGGTCCTGGCCAAGTGGGAGGTCTTCCTCTTCCTGGCTACCTTGCTGCAGCAGCTGGAGTTCAGCGTGCCACCAGGCATGACAGTGGACCTTACCCCCACCTACGGGCTGACCATGAAGCACCCCCGCTGCAAGCATGTGCAGGCACATTTGCGCTTCTCCATCAAGGAGTGAAGTTCCCACTAAGCTGAGGAAGGAGAGGGGATAGGGCTCAGCCAGGGGGCCACAGCCCTTATCTCCTTTTTGTTTTTTTAAAAGCTTTATTGAAATACAATGCACATATCATATGTCTATTTAAAGCATACGATCCAGTGGCTTTTAGCATATTCACATAGTTGGGCAACCATCACTGCAATCGATTTTAGAACATTTTCATCACCCAAAAAGAAACCCCATATCTATTAACAATCCCTCCCCATTTTCCCTAACCCACCTACTCCTATCCCCCAGTCCTAAGCACCCACTGATCTGCTTTCTGTCTCTACGGATTTGCCTATTTTGAACATTTCCTATAAATGGAATCATACAAGATATGGCCTTTTGTGATTGGCTTCTTTCACTTAGCACAGTGTCTTCACGGTTCGTCCATGTTGTAGCATGTATTGGTAAGCCCTTAATTCATGAGTTCTGAGATAGAACTGGGCCTGTCTCCTCATAGTCATTAATGGATATCTTTTTCACTGCTCTCTTCTCTCTTGTATATCCAAGTCTTTGAACACTTGAAGGAAACAGGGAGGAAGAGACCCAGCCTTGTGGGCCAAACCCAGATGGGCATGTGGGGATTCCCCATGTCCCTTCCTCAAAAGGTAGAAAATATGACTTCTCACAGGGCCTGCACTTGTTCACCCACAGCTGCGGAGGATAAGCTCCCAGAAGTACTTGGGTTGCTTACTTCCACATGGCAGAGCCCACGTTTCCGTTCAGATGCTCCCTAATTTCACCCCACCGGTAATGTATCTGGAAGTGCTGGGAAAAGACACAGCTCTGGGCTGATGGTAGTGAGTCCCAGGTCTAGTTCTGGCTCTGAGCTAGGATGTCAAACTCAGCAGAACCTGTCACCACTCTGGGAGTCTTGGTGTCTCCACCTGCGAAGTGGAGGAAGAAGGTTGGGTGAAATGATTTCTAAGAGCTGTAGGTTCTGAGTGCATGTTGCATTTGTTTTGTTCTCTACAAAATGAGAGCGCTATTCATTACATTTATCTCCTCTGTGTGAGCAAGTCTCCTCCCCACAGCATAGCTCCCCACTGAAAAAATAGAAACAGAAGAATGGATCTTGAGGATGCTGAGGTTTGGGCTCTAGCCCCCTCACCACCCCCTACAGACACCTGAACTGACCACCTGCCTCCAGCATCAGGCTCTTTCCAAGATAGCCACTTTATGTCTGGAGGGGCCAACTTCCCACAGCATGACTCTAGAGTGCACACCCAGGCATGGGGAATAAAGGAAAGAAAATAATGGAGGAAACCTCAGGGAGAGTCTGAGAAGGAGGTAGAAGAGAAATGACACAGAAAGAACAGCTGCTCACACTTCTCTATCATGAACCCCAGCTTTCTAGAACAGACTTATCCAGCCACATGGTAGTAGGGTGGATTTCTGCAAAGTGAATCCTGTTTTCCTATTGCATTTTACTACTATATTAGAGATGCGTTCTCAAGAAAAATAGCCACTATGAATTCAAATTGAAAATTTAATGAAAAGGTGGTTCAAACGTTGTCCAATCCCTAGGTATTAGAGTCCTAGGAGTGAGTTTGACTGAGCCACCACCCCTTTTCAAATAGCACTCTTGATGTCAACATATGCATAGCTCCTGGACCTCAGTTTGTCCCACTTCTCCTGAGTAGTAACCGCAAAGACTAATAGAGCTAGTCTGCAATGCCCAGACTTGACCACCAGGAGCTGCTGTATAGTAAAGGCCATCTGCACTCTTGCAGAAGAGTTTCTTCAGCTTGTTTTGGTTTCTTTATTACTAATTAGGGCTCAGCTTTATCTGTTTTACAAATTATGGTTCTCTGAGATTAGATGAAAAGGAGCAAGACTGTCATTTCCAAAGTGTTCATCCAGTAGCAGAATTACCCCAACATTCTGGAAATAATCATGGCTGCCCATGGCTTTGGAGAAAATAAATTTAAGAAGTCAAGTCCACTGGAGCCTGTGTTAAAACCCTGTAGGGGAAAATCTCCTTACCTGAGTTCTACATGTCTTTGTCCATGTCTGTCCTCAAATCCAAAGCAAATTCCTCAAGGAGCCACCCTCTGAAAGAAGACACAGCTCATCTCTCAGATTGAGGAGGGCACAGCTCTGCCTTAAGCAACCCCAGTCTGAAGGGAAAGACAGAGTCCTGCCCTGGGACTGCTAGACTGAGCAGGGTATGACCCTGCCCTGGACATAACAAGAAAATGGACAAAAGATCTCCTCTTCCTCCTCCTCCTCCAGAGGGAAAAATTACCCTGTCCTGAGGGTCCCAGTCTGAGGAAGGAGACACAGCCCAGCCCTGGGAGTCCCAGAAGAAATGGCTCTGTTCTAAGATCTCCTGTCTGAGTGAGGAAACAGTCTTGTCCTGGGAGCTCCCACAGACATGGACTTGCCCTGAAGGCCCCAATCTGATGAGGGAGGTAGAGCCCTTCCCTGGGAACCCGAAACTGATGGGACCACAACCCTGTCATTGACATCTCAGTCTAAGGAAAAACGCCCACCCAGTCCTGGGAGTCCCAGAAAACATGGTCCTGTCTGAGGGAGGACTCATAGTGTTGCCCTGGAAGCTACAGTCTGAGGGGGACATGGCCCTACCCTCCAGACCCCTAGAGTAGTAAGGAGCTCATTGATGTGCCCTAGTGGTGCATGTAAAGACCCCCAACAAGCAAACACTGCCATATTCCATCAATCCAAGATTCAGACAAAGCCTAGCTCCCTGGAAGGTTTCAGGCCAATCCTGAAGTGGCCCAGTGGTCACCCAACGGTCACTGTCTGAACTGGTTGCCTGTGGTCAGGAGTTAGCCTGAGCTTCTCATGCACACCTGGACAATCTTTAACTCACTCAAGCTGACCTAGGGCTCCCCTGTGGCCAGAGCCAAGGTGGAAGGGAGTGGACTCAGAGACTTTGCCCACCCCATCCCTGCCCCCACAGCAGGCTGGAGGCAGACTAAAACAGTTCAGCCCTTTCCTGGGAGGTCCTGGACACACATCATTCAGGTTGTTCTTGCAACAACCCTAAGAAGTAGGCACCATTATCCACTTTTGAGATAAGGAATCTGAGGCTAAGGGAGCACAAACCTGGAATTGGTGGAGGAGGGACTCAGGCCTGGGACTCCCTACACCATATCCAAAGTCTTCCCCTGCCAGTGACTCATCCCCTTAGCAAGAACTGTCTGGACAGAAGAGGGTGGCCTTGAAATGCAATGTGATCGATAAATGGTGTGGGGAGTTAGATAGGTAACTTGGCTGGATAGGTAGGGAACCTGATCTCGGGTTCTAGGTGTGGGTGACTGTGGGCAATTCCCTCCCCTCTCTGGGCCTTACATTCCCATCTTCAGCTGCCTCGGAGGTCTTCTCCAGTACCAGGAAACTGAAGATTGGTCTACTAACAGTGGCTCCTGCTCTGCCAGCCTTGTTTAAAGGAATCTGAGCAAAATCCATTGAAGGCCTTGTAAACTTTTAAGAGCAGTGCCCTGGTGAGAGGTATTTTAGTAAAGATGAAATGGAAATATCACTAGGCTGGGAGTTCCACCTCTGCCTCACTGGGAAAATTAAGTGCCTCCTCTAGGTCTCCCACTCTGTCCAGCCCAGATCCTAAACTCCTTTTGTCACAAGCATCCACCCCCAGCCAGATCTTTCTTTTGTAGCTCTTAGTTCAAGATCTTGAGAAAAGAGTTTGATTGACTCAAGTCATCTTTTTGAGCCAATCACACAGGTCAGAGGTCACAGTTCATTCAATGGTTGGGTTCTCTTGGAGCAGTGTCCACCCCTAGCCCAAACCTCCCTGTGACTCCAAGACACTGGGCCTTGTGACAAATCAGAGAAAGAACCAGCAAAGAACCATTGCTATTCTAATCACAAACCAGCACACCCCTTCCCTGAAGGGGGTTGTGACACTGGGCCCAGTGGTCCTGTCTGGCTCCTCTTCCCCTCAAAGTGATCACTCCCCCAGGGTCTCCTCAGCCCCTATGAAAGCAAACCCAGTCACTGGGGTCTCCCAGGCAGCATCTGAGCACACAGGTCTGCCTGGTAGCTTGCTTCCCAAGGAAGGGTTTTCCAACCAACAAAGGAATCTGAGAAGGGAGCAGGCTGTCTGAAAGAAGGATGGTGAGCTCACTGTCTGGGTGGGGAAACCAAGCAGATGCTGTATTTTCCTAGCCCAAAGTTTATGCAGTTCAAAGAGTCCAGGAATTGACCATCCACCATATCCTGTCATTGGTTCCTGTCCCTGACAGAAGGCTGCCATCAGAGACAGTCACATTCTAAGCCAATCCCCCACCCCACTCCCAAGGATCTCTGCTCAAAACCAGCCCCCCACCCCAGGACCCTGCACTCTGTACACCTCTCCACCCTGATACACCACCAGATTTGCAGCATCCCCCTGGAGTTGGAGCCTGAACTCAAAGACCTGCAGCTGACATAGTGGCCTCTCAGGCAATGCCACCAAGGGCAGTGGGGGCAAGGGCCCTGCCCAGTGCCTCTCACATAACCCTAAGAAAGGAGGCAGCCTCTGGTCTTCACCGAAGCCATCTGCACTCTGGGAGCTAGTGGGTTTTTCAGGTTCTAGAGGGATAATGTGGTGGCACTTGATATGCTTCCCCTGGCCACCCCTTCACCTCTGCATCCCCCATTCCATCTGGGGCCGGTAATTAATGACATAATGACAACAGAGTCCAATTACAAAGAAGATAAGGCAGTGGCTGGCTCACAGATCTACATCCAAATTCCTGCTCAGTAGATAACCTCTGGGCAAGTTACATAAGCTTTTCGGTCTAGATTTTCTCATCTTGCAACTGGGAATGATAATCCTACCCCACAGGGTTGAGAGTGGGGGGCTTAAGGAGATCATATGAGTCAAGTGCTAGGAATGCTGGGAAGGGTGGTCTCGGGGTGGGACCAATCCTATGTGGCATGTGCAGCTGTGTGTATACCAGGCACACATGTGTGAAAAGCATTCCGGGGACCCTGTACCCTCTCACTGGGGTCTTGCCAGGGCCTGGGTTCAGCCCACTTCCTTCCACTGCTCCCTCCACCCAGAATCTGGGAAGCGCTAGGGTGCTGCTGGCGTGCCAGGGAACAATGGGCCCCCAACTCCTTCCGGCCCATTGCGTGAGAAGGAGCTGCTGCCGGAAGGACCCCCCTGGCTGCTCAAGGAGAGGGCTCTGTGTGCTCCAGGCCTCCTACCCCTGGTGCATCCTGTCCCTACCTCCCGGACTGGCTTCCCCCACCACCCCCTCTTCCAGAAAGCGTTCTTCCAGGCATCCCGACTCCCTCCCCTGGGGACTGCCCCCCCCCCATCCTCCCTGCATCCAGAGCCCTTTTCTCTTTTGTCTCTATGTCCCCAGTGTGTGGCCTGGCCCAGAGCAGTCGCCATGAGAACTGACCAACTGATTGAGTGATTGAGTGAAGGAAGTCAGAGGCCCACAGGCTGAGCCAGGACAGGTGAGATGGATCCAGCTGCCGGCTCCAGCGAAGCTTCTGCACTCTGCAGACAGGTATTAGGTTAGGGCCCCAGAAATCCCTCCAGAGAGCATAGGGCACACTGCCAGGGAATGTTCTCCCCCACCAAATCCTTCCAACACTCAGGGCTCCATTCATGTGGAGGCACCTCCCCCCACACCCCCTAAGCTCTCTCACACAGGCAGATACAATCACACTCACACCAGGTGGGGCCAGTGTCTCTGCCATCAGACTAGGGACTCTCTGGGGCAGTCGTGGGGGGAGGGATGGCAGGAGGGAGGGTGCTGCTCTTCCACCATGTCTGTCCTCACCCTGCTGGACAAGAGATGGCCCCATTCATCCTGGGCATCAGCTTCCCTGCCCCTGGAACACATGTATGGGTTGGGAGGGAACTGGGTGAAACTGTCTCCGAGGCTGGGCCCTCCTGGCCTCGGGTGTGTGGTGGAGGCTCTACTCTTGTTAGATGTGCGGTGGATGCCGAAGTCTGCCTGAGTCCTGGGACCCAGTGCCCCAGGAACTGCCCAGCTACACCCTCCCCAGTGTGTCCCCCAGAAGCACAGGGCAGGATTTCAGTTCCCTGTGTCCAGAGAGGCAGTGTCAGTGGTCCAGGTCCCCGGTCCTATGTTTGGCCATTATGAGCAAACAGGAGGAGCAGAGGCTTCCCCAAGCTTCATTCTTCCCCGGCCAGCCACCTCCCCATGTGCACCCCCACCTCAGAGGGAGCACTCATCTGGGGACTGAGAGATTCCTCAATTCTCATGCAGCAACAAGGACTCTGGCACAGAGCCAGCAGCTCCCTTGGCCCTGAGGGTACAGGAGTTAGCAGGCACACCTGCAAATGAACGCTCCAATGCAAGCACGCACATACCTGGATGGCGTGGCTGATCCACCTGAAAACACACCTGGTCAACTCACGCACCTGAATATACCTGGCCACTCCAGGCCCACATTTGTCCTTGTGCATGTACCCACACACCACATAGAGTGGGTGACCCCCAGTCTTATGCATATACACACATGAATATTTGATATGCATGCCCACCCCCGGCCCCACCAAGCCGCTGGTACTCTTGGCTGGATTGCCCCAGGAGCTACAGCCTCTGTGGACCTCACACCACGTTCACTTTGGGGATCCAGAGGACACTGGGGGTTTAACAGGGCTTTGGAGATGGACCCCAGATAGGGCCAAGGGAGAACAATGGGATCTAATGCTGTGTGGTGGATGATACAGCCTTGAGTTTCTATTCCCAGCAATGCTCTCAATTCATTCATTCATAAAAAGCTTTTATTAAAAGGTGACATTTTAAATCAGTGGAAAAAATATAGATTATTGAATAAGTGATGTTTTAAAAAATTAAAATTGGATCCCTTTCTCCCTCCTAACATCAAAATAAATCCAAATGGATCAAAGATTTAAATGTTGGAAATTAAACCATAAAAGGTTAGAAGAAAACAGGGAATTGATTAAAAAAAAAAAAAAATCCAAGAGAGAAAAAGTCTAAGTTTGACACAAGTTCAAAAACTATAAAAGAAAAGATTGATTCTACTACATAAAAATAAATCATTTCTGCATTTAAAAATATCAGTGTCGAAAGATGTATGGCATGGGGGGCAGATGTGGCTCAAATGGTTGGGCGTCCGTCTGCCATATGGAGGGACCTGGGTTCGATCCCCGGGACCTCCCAGTAAAATAAATATATATATATAGAAGGTGCATGGGCTGCCAGGCTCTGTGTGCCGGTGAGCTGCCAGGCCCCGGGAGCCATGCAGCAAGATGATGACGTAAAAGGAGAGAGACAAGATGAGATGCTCTGAAAGCTCCAAAAACCAGGAGCCAAGGTGGTGCAGATGGCAGAACACCTCTCTCCTACATCAGAGGTTTCCAGGATCGAATCCTGGTGAAGACTGGAGGAGGAGGATGAGAAGAGATGAAACAGACACAGAGAATTGCCCAGCAAATGGACACAAAACAGCAAAATGGGGAAGGGGGGTTTTAAAATGGATCAAGTAAATAAATAAATCTTTAAAAAAAAAAAAAAAAGAAAGATGTATGGCAAATGATATGCTGGATATCTTCCACTTTGTCCCTCCGGATACCCCTTGTCCACCCTTACCCACCCTGCTCTTGTCCCCAGAAGCCCATCTTCAGGGCCTTGTGCCCTGGTTTCCAGTTGGGCCTCTGGGATGGAAAGCTTTGACAGCAGAAGGGTGGGGTGTCCTCTCCAGCAGCTCTCTACCTGGTCTCTAATAATTGCTCCCACCTCTGTCACCTCTCAGGCTACTGCATTACCTTCACAGTTCCCCTAGTTCTTGCCTACATCTTTGTAAATAGTCCCTGTATTAACCCTTCCCAAATCAATGAATTTGAGCCTACTATCTAGTTCCTGCTGGGATCCTGAATGATAAACAGATAAAAGGTTAATTTCCTTCATATGCAAAGAGTTTTTACAAAACTAACAAAAAATACCAACAAGCCCAATAAAAAATGGACAAAGGACATAAATGATTCACAGAAGAGGAAATTATAAATGAATTTTAAAATACAAAGAGATGCTTGTCCTCAGTCACCATAAAAGAGATATAAGTTAAAACTAAAATGACGTACAATTTTTCACCAGACTGAAAAGGATGAAAATGTTTGATAATACACTGCGTTGGCTAGGGTGTTGAAAAGCAGGCATGCATATTCATTATTGGTGAGAGTAAATTTTGGCTTAAAATTTTCTAAAAAAAAAAATGAATTTGGCAGTATTTGTCAAAACTTTAAATGTACATACCCTTGGATTCAGCAATTCCACTTGTAGAAATTTACCCTTCAGTTAAGCTTACACAAATGAACATAACATGTTCCAGGATTTCTGTAGCAGCATTCCATTCATTCCAACAATAGAGGAAGTGACTAAACAAATTATTATAGACCCATACAAAATAATATGTATGATATGGAAAATTCTCCAAGATATATTGTTAGGTAAAAAAAAAAAAAAAAAAAAA
>JAQZBX010002349.1:0-33798 GCA_029593785.1 Cabassous unicinctus | reverse complement strand
TTTGTAACATGTTAATTTATATTTTATTGATTGAACACCTACTATGTACCAGTGCTGTCTGGTGGAGACATAGTAATGAATAAGACCAGCATGGTTCTCTCTGCTTTCATGGAGTTTATGGTATAGTGAAAAAGACAGACACTGAAAAGTAAACAGACAAATAAATACCCAATTACAAATTGTAACACTTGCTATGCAGAAGCAGGGTGCTATTAAGAGCCAGAAAAAAAAAAAAAAGGGTTGACTTTAGATAGGTTGATCAGGGCAGACTTCTCAGAGGAGGTAAAATTAAACAAGAAGAGCAAAGGGAAAAAGAGTTCTGGGCAGTAGCAACATTATGTGCAAAGGCCCTGAGGCAGGAAAGGGCTTATTGTGTGCCCTTGGGCAACTTACTCCCACTCTCAGGGAAGGCATAGCCTCATCTGTGAAATGACCCTATTTTGGAGATGGGGAGACAGGCCTCAGAGAGGGTAGATGGCTTCCCCAAGAAAATGGAGAAGCCAGACCTAGCACCTAGATCTTTTGACTCTTTGAACTTGATGCTATTCCTGCTGTGTATTTGGGGCCCTTTCACAGGATGGCAGAGACCAGGGGTGGGGAGTAAGAGTGAAAGGAGTTGGTCATTCCCCTGTCTGTACCATCTTAGGAACTAAGGGAGGGAAAAATCAGAGAGGCTGTGTGTATGTGTGAGTGTGTACACACATGCCATGAGCACCAACCAAGCCCACAAACAACCAAGCCCATGGCAACCGCAGGCCTGGAGTCGAACCCTCCTCTTCCTTGCCACACCCCCACTGCAGCCCTTAAAATGTGCCTTTCTTAAAACATTGCTTCTTTTGTGTACAAACCTCAGTGCATGAGAGTATATGTGTACTTGTGTATCTGCCTTTTTGGATTCCCATGTGTGGCATTCTCCAGTGTGTTTGTACCTGAAGACAGCAACCCGTTCTCATTTCCCTCATTACATAAAACGAATTTAATCCTCATAGCAATCCTGTGACTCTCCCCTTTTCACAGATGAGGAAACTGAGGCCCAGAAACATCAAATGAATTGCCCAGGATTGCACAGCAAGTAAGGGCATAGGAAAAACTCAAACCCAGGGTTGTGAGATGGCAAAGCCCCTGCCCTTAGCCAAATACTAAATAAATGTGGAATGAATAAATGAATGGCTGAATCTCATGACACAGAAGGGGAAACTGAGCTCGAGATAAGTATCTAGGAAGCTATTGAATGGGTGAGAGCAATGCCCAAGCTTCGTCCTGCCAGGCCAACCCCCCTTCCCTACTCACCCCTCCCTCCTCACAGCTGCACCCACCCAGAGGCAGAGGATGGGACTGGTCAGGGGTCTACTAGGCTCTGACGCCTGCCCTGCTCCCCAGGGATGAATCTAATGAGTTTGGCGAAAGGCTGCGCTGCCTTCTCCCCAACCCATTCCCGCTCAGTCACATCTCACCTGGAGAGAGACCTCCAGGCCCCCACTTGGGGGTGGGTGGAGCTGCTAGGTGCCTGTCCCACCACTGGGGCTCAGCTGAGCCCAGGGGAGCGGAGTGGCTGTGGGAGAGCCCCTGAGGTCACACAGTATATACCAACCCCCCGAACTCCCACACAGCCAGTGCCCCCTGAGCCTCCCTTCCCAGCAAGGACTATTTTCCCTGGAGGACTGGAAGCCCAGAATACCAGGAAGCTAGCACCATGTTCTTCTACTCCAGGAAGGGCCCTGGGTCCAAACTTCCCCAGAGGCTTACCCCAGGGCCTAAAATGGCCCACCTTAATGCTCCCCACCTTGTCAGCACTGCTCGCTGGGGCTCCTCTTTCCCTGGGCACTATGGCCCTTCTCTCAGCTTCTCCCTGCTCCAGAGGACGGGGACATCTGTCAGGAAGTCCCCTAAACTCCGACCTGCAAGGCTTCCTAGGCACACTCTATAACTGCGGTCTTTGAATTCTTCCAGCAGTTTTCAGGAGCAGGACCCATAGTTCAAAAGAAACTAAAGTGGGGAGTGGATGTGGCTCAAGCGGTTGGGCACCAACAGAGAGAGAGAGAGAGAGAGAGAGAGAGAGAGAGAGAAGAAACTAAAGTTACTGCCTTACCGGTTCCCATTTTTGAAAAAAAGGGCTTGTCCTCTGTGGAGGGGAAACTCCCGCCCCCACCCGCCCCCCGGAGATGCCCAGTTCTGCCCCACCCCCAGGCGGTTCTGGGCCAGGATCTACCCCACCCCCTGTCCTTTGCCAGGAGCTGGTACAATGAGAATGCAGTCTGGACTGCCGCCTGGTGGCCAATCTGAGAAGCACGTGCTTTTTGAGGCCGCTGACCATCACCGGCCACCCTGGGGACCCACCCCCAAAAATTGGCAATTTCAGGAAAAGTGAATTTGTTTTGCCAAAGAGAGCTTCAAGACAAGTCTCAAGTCCTTCTTGTACAGAAATTCTGGAGACACCATTAAAAGTGGCCCGAGAACCTGCCATTCCCTCACCCACAATCCCCTCCCATCTCCCATTCTCTGTCCTGGTGTACGTAGACCCACCAGAAGTAGAAATTCCATGTCCAACTCCATGCCATGAGTTCACCTTATGCTCTCATACTTCCAGGGACAGGGAGCTCACTACCCCCAAGGCTGGCCCATCATCTTTTTTGTGCTGGGGCCCTCAGACTTGTCACTTAGGTGGAGCAACAGGTGACTGACTGAGGGTTACGGGTGCACCAAGGTGGGAGTGAGTAGTTCTACAAGGACATACTCCCCCCACCAACCTCTTCTCAGGGATCTTGGAGTCAATGGGATTAAATCCCAGAATCTCAGAGATGTCTGGACTGCAGCTGCCCCGATGATTGCCTGTTTCCTGAGCACTTGCTCTATGCCAGGTCCCTCCTGGTGCTCTGCCCCCACTTTGTCTCACAACAGCCTGTGGGGGAAGTGTGCTCATCCCCACGGGCAGATGGGGACTTTGGGGTGCAGAGGATGAGGTCACTTACCAAGGATGATACAGACAGTCATTTGCAGAGTTGGGATTTGATCTCGGGCTGGCTGAGGACCCTACATCAATTCAGGACACCCCAACCTGGCACCAATGCCCCTGTGCAGCTCCTCAAAGAGCCTGGGTCCAAGCCAGCACCAGCTGAGAAGGCTCAGGGCAGACTGTGAAGCCAGATGTTTAACGCCAGCCACTGTTTCGTGCCCTCCTTCCCAGCCCTGCCTCCACTTGTACCGGTTTCTGCCTCTCTGGCAGAGCCCAGGACTATTCAACCCAGCCAGGCCCTCCTGCCCTGACTGCTTCTGGCAGGAGGTTGCCCTGTATCAACCACACCTGCACACCTAGATGGAGGCCTGGCAGACAGGGTGTCAACATTTCCCCAAGCTGGCAGCCCCTTCACTACCAGTCAAACCCAGGACCCAGGGCTTGGTGCCTGTGGAACTGTGGTCCAGGCGCCTTCTCATGGGCAGGAAAAACCCAGGGTTTTGCTGAGAGATGTGGAACTTGCCATACAGATAAGAGCTAGATGCTCCCATTTTCCTTGAAGGGAAGGATCAGATGATAAATGTGCAAACACCCAGCGCACAGTAGGTGTTCAACAAAGGGTGCCTACTTTCTTGTCCTCAGGGTGCCCTTCTTATTCAGAAAATGCCTGGGATGTCAGCAACCCTGAGGCCAATCCAGGCGTCCTGCTGGCCAGTATGGTGGTGGCTCAAATCAGGGAGCAGCCCAAGGTGGGGGGACTTGGGGAGTCCTGGCAACCAGGTGCTGATCTGAAAGGCCCTTCCAGAGCCAGACGGTGGACCACTGGGGATTGTTTCTGGAAAGGAGGCTGGTTTCCACCTCTCTCTGATGAAGGGGTAACCAAGAGGCTCGCACTTTCCGGAAATGGTCTTATCTCCTCCTCTCCCTCTGTCCTTGGTTCCCAGAGCCGGCAGAGCCCTGCCCGCACCCACCCCAGCCAGCCCGCTCCAGCCCTGCCACTGGTAGTCGGAGAGGCTCAGTTCTGGCACGGGCCCTAGTCTAGCCCGGGATAGGGTCCTCTTTGGGCTTCTGCCAGCCAATCTTTGCCAGAACTGACCGGCACCCGCTGTTGGGGCGTGGCGCCCAGGCTGGCTGCCAGGGCCTTGTGACTTTTCTCTGCTTCCAGCCTCAAGGCTTCCCCTTCCACCTTGGGGTCTGCGCTCTGGACGCCAGGAGGCGCTGTTCCCCCTCAGACCTGGTGAAACCAAAAGACCAGCGCCATCAAAAGAGACCAAATTTGATTTTAGAAGAGAGCAGAAGGCAAGTAATCGTGGGGAGTGCCAGGAGAACACAATGGCCTTTGTCTAATCACCGTTATGAATCTGGCACTTCCCACGCATCCTTGCCTCTTCCTCCCGCCCGCCATGATGGGGGTGGGCGGCAGGGGGGCACCAGTCAGTGTTCTAAGTCAAAGGCACAGAAACCGACTTCCAGGTATCTTAAGAAGAAAAAAAAAAAAAAAAAGTGCTGCTCACACCAGTGACAGAACATCTAGGAGAACCAAGCTGGGGAACTGGCAGGCACCAAGGAGAGGCTAAGCTAAGATCAGCTAAGATCAGGCCTCCAAGGTGTTTTTTGTTTGTTTATTTTTTAATATATATATTTTAAGATTGATTTTATTTATTTATCTCTTCCACCCCCTCGTTGTTTTGCACTTGCTGTGTCTTCGTCTTCCTTGCTTCTTTAGGAGGCACCAGGAACCTCTGCTCCCTGCTTTGTTGTGTCTCTCATTACATCGCCCCAGCTCGCTGTCTTCTTTGGGAGGTACCAGGAACTGAACCAAGGACCTTCCATGTGGCAGGCAGGAGCTCAATCATTTGAGCCATATCCGCTTCCTCTCAAGGTGTTTTGAAGAGGAGGCTGCCCCTGGTCTTCTGACTGGCCATATGGGGACAATGAGTGCTGAGGGCTCAGCTGGGGACCTGAAGGACCAGAGGCCACAAGCAGCAGAATCCAAAGTATGGGCTCAGGGATGAGGGCAGAAGTCTTTGAGGATGAGTCCTCTCTCTAACCAGAACTGGCCCTGGCTAGAGGGAGAGGTGACCTGGACTTCCAGGGGGTTAGTTTATATCAGGAGGGTGCTCCTAGGTACCCAAAGGTTTAGATGAGGGGGTCCAAGGAGATGGGCAGTAGGAAAGGACAAAAGGGATGTAGGCAAGGACCTTCTCCTTGGAATGGGAGACCTGAGACCTGTGGCAGAGGTAACAGCATCAAAACCAGCAGGAGACTCCAAGGAGAATCCAGTCACTCACTCATTCATTCAACAAACAAGTACTGCTCTAGGCCATGTGTTGCATGCTGGAGAGACAGAGAAGTCAGTCCCTGTCCTCAGAGAACCCACACCACCCTGCCACCCACTCTCCAAAACTAAACTCTGTCTTAACAACCAAAGGGAAGGGGCGTTCCCCACTGAAGCTGGGCCCTCCAAGATCATCTTTCCTCACAGGTGGCTTCCAGAACCTCCTTGAGCTCAAGGAGGCTCCCCTCCCTGCCCAACTCCACCCCTTTTTAGAAAGCTCACCAGATCTCTGATAGGGGCAGGTGTTAGCACACAGGGTTATTCACAAGTACCACACCTGGGCAGGAGGATTTGCATGCGATTTGCAAAAGCTTGGCCTGAGGCTCACCAGTACCCTGTAGCTCTCCCTCCACAGCCCAAGCTGGGAAAACTTCCTGCCCCATCTCCTCCTCCTCCCCCATCCTGGGCCCTGTTTCCCACCTTTGCACCACAGAGAACCCCAGGAAAGCCCTTCATGGGGCTTTCTCCCAAGAGACCCCATGAAGAAGCCAGAATGGCTTCCAACCCACAGGGCAGAACCTGGGGGACCACAGGATAGAGGCTGGTCCAGCTCAAAGATGACACCTGGCAGGTGAAGGTCTCTGGCCAGCCTAGGGGGAAGTGTCAACCTATAAGAGGCTTTAGGACCATAAGACCCCAGGTGAGACCAGGGTAACTCTGGCACAGCCCAATCCAGCTCTGATTGCTGCCAGAGCCCGTGGAGACAAGAGCAAGCACATGGAACTTGTAAAAACGACTTCAATATTTGCTGAATGGATGGAGGGTTTTCAGTTCATCAGTCATTGTTAAACCAGAGGCTCAGGCTCACACAAAAGCCCTGGCCCTACCCTAGGGGAGCACAACTGAACG
Organism: Cabassous unicinctus; assembly: GCA_029593785.1. Taxonomy (NCBI): domain Eukaryota; kingdom Metazoa; phylum Chordata; class Mammalia; order Cingulata; family Chlamyphoridae; genus Cabassous; species Cabassous unicinctus. The sequence goes on along the minus strand of JAQZBX010002349.1, from coordinate 27,658 downwards.
CTTAGAGGACTGCAGGGGAGAGCTTGTGAGCCTGGACTGCAAAGCCTGTTTCAGGAGGCAGAGAAAAAAAAAATTAACCTAACAGCCAGTGAGTGAAAGTTTGCCTTGTGCAAGAGCATTGTGCTAAGCAATTACATCATCTCAGCTCAGCATCATAAATACCCTGTGAGGTGTCCCCTCATTCCCATTTCAGAGATGAGGAAATTGAGGTCAGAAAGGTTAAGTCACTTCTGCTTAAGGTCATACATCTAGGCAGTGTAAGGTCAGGATTCTGAACCCGAAGCTGTAAAAGCAATTCAGGTGAGAATGAGGCGAAGGCATCCTCCATTCTTCTTCCCCTACCCTGGATCTGGAGACTGAGTTCCCTCATTAAATCTCTTTGGTTTCCTTATCAGCAAAATGGAAACAATAATAATATTTCTCTCTGACTATATTGTGGGAATTAAATTGACACTTAGGATGAGAAAAGTGCTCAGAATAGTGCCTGGCATATCGTAAAGTCCTATATTAGTGTTGCCTGTTATTATCATTACTATTCTTATTAATTGAAATCCATGTCATCCATTCATTCAACCAAAGTTTGAGCACCAGGTTTCAGCCTCCAGCAGCAGATCAGGAACAATCACAGTGTGAGAAGTGGGCCCTAGAAAGAAGTATAGCAGAGGAGATAATCCAGCCTCAGGGTATGAGGCGGGGTCATCACAGGCTTCCTGGAGGATAAAAAGCCAATCAATTCTCCACCCATTTTTAAATGCAAATCTGACCCGTGGAGGCTGGGATAAAATCCTTCTAGAGTGGGGTCCCTCTGCCCTGAGGATGCAGTCCAAATACTCCTGCAGGTTCTGCCCCGCCCCCCAGTCTGCTCTCCAGCCCATCCTGGCCTGCTTGCCCTTTCCCCACAGCTCCACCCCTTCCAGGTCCAGGGCCTCTGTGCCTGCTGCCCCCTCTGCCTGCCTCCCAGGGATCTCTCCTCTCGCAGGGCTGAACCCTCAGGTGAGAAGGAGTCCTCTGCTCTGCACTCCTTCTGCCTGCACATCCCTCCTGGGATGTCTCCCCACCTTTTTTTTTTTTTTAGCATCTGTGCCCCTACTAGACAGAATGTTCCAAGAAGCTCAGGGCCAAGGAGAAGGGAAATATGTGCCAAGGGGGAGGCACTGATGCAGTTTGTAGGAATCCCTGGCATCCCAACCAAGTCCTGTCTTGGGATTGGCTCTGGACCTGCCCACTCCAGGAAAACACCAAATCAGGGAGCCCAGGACCTTCGGGGTCAGAGGATCAGCCAGTTAACCACCTGAGGGGGGTGTGAGGGAGGCCTGGTGTGCCAGCTGCCTCAGGCCACAAGGTGAGGTCCTTGACGCTCCCAATGGCCTCTCTGTTGGGTCAAAACCATTGCTAACACGCTAACGCCACGAGGCCACCATACCGCCACCACCAGGGTAGCTCTCACCATCATGATATAACGACTAACTTCCTAGGAAATCCCCTTGGAGCGAACGGTGGAAGGAACAGACCTTAGTCTAACACGAAGTGCTTGAGCATAGCAAATGCTCAGTAAATATTAACTATTATCATTAGTAATGATAATATAATAAAGTACCTGGCACTTCGTAGGTGCTCAGTAAATGCTGCCTGTCTGTTGCAGGGCTGAGAATAAGTGAGACTAGAGAAGGCTAGAAGTCAGAGGCAAGTGGCAGCCCCCCTACTCACCCTACCCCCTTGCAGGTGCCCAGGGAGCTACACTTACGGGCACGCAGTCAAACTGTAGAGATCAACAACTCCAACCCCTCAGTACACACGTGGGAAAACCGAGGCCCAGAGGGCAAGGACTTGTCCAAAGCCAGAGGCAAGGTCTGTCCCTAGAACCTGTGTCTCCCAGGCTAAAGCTGCTGTGTCTACATCATAAACTCATCCAGCCTGAGGAGGGAGATTTTCAATGAGTCACACCCCCTAGATTAAGGCGGACAAAGCTTCTCCCAAGGAAGGCTTTCCAAGGGTGGGAGTTCAGGCTCCTTAAAGGTGAGAGGGACTACCTGGGAGGCTGAGGCTTTGCCCCTGCATGAGGCAGGCTCAGCTTCTCAATTTGATGGAGCGGACTGGAGCCTGCTCTCCTGTGGGTCAGGAAGGGGAAGAGGACTGGGGGAAGGCCCGTCCTGACCCCTGGTTACCTAAGCCTTCAGCAGCTGGATGTCAGCTCAGCCATTCAGTCTGCGGCCCCAGGGGTTGAGATGAAAGGGACCACTGTGGCTGCTGGTTTCTCCTGGTTTCTGTCCCTCCACAGGGAGTCCCAGCCCCAGCGCTGCTCTGGTCTCCCTGGCCACCCTCCCCTTAAGCCACACTTTCCACAGTTTGCAACCCTCACCTCCACCCCCGTGGGTCAGTGAGACCCACAGTAGGGATGTGGGGTTCACATTAGGCCTAGGTGACCCCAAAGGTGGGGCCTTTTTCCCAGCGAAGCTTCTTCCACCTTCCACAGCCTCTTTCTGAAGGAGGCTCATTCCCCAAGGGGATTGCACAGAAGCTCCCTGGTGAGGATGGTGTGATGACAAGGCCAAAGAACAACTTCCCCAGAAGGAGGGCTGCCTCCGAGGGGCCCGTTCCCCCTGTGTCCCACTCACCAGGCCAGCGAGTGCCAGGCCAGGGAGCGAGCAGAGATAAACCAACCCTCTGCTGGCACCGAGCTCAGCAGCTCAGCCCCAGCACCTGCTCTGCAGGAAATAGAAGGGGACTTTGCTGAAAATCTGCCTTTAATCTTGGCTTCCTGTTTTCTGCCCCAGGGGACCGCCCAGAAGGTCTGAGTTTCAAACTATTTCACACCAGCTTCTCTAAACTGTCATCTTGGAGCAGAAAGCCTGGGGGAGGGGAAGAAGCAGGGTGGAGGGAGGAGGGGGCCAGAAAGCGCTTTAGCTCTGGACTTCTGGGGATCCACCCAACTTTGCATAGAGCTGTCAATCTATGCTCCTTAGTCCATCCGCTTCTCCTCTCTTCCCCCTTCTAACCAGAGCCCTCGCCCAGCATCGCTGGCCTGGGCCAGGGTAACACCGTCAGGCCTCCTCACTAGTCTCTTGAAACTTCACTCTCACACCCACCCCCCCTTACTCCCCCACAACTACCACAGAGACCTTCTAAAAGCACGCTTCCGATCACGCCACTCCCCGGCTTAAAATCCTTCTTACAACTCCAGTTGCTCGTGTAGCAAAATGCAAACTCAAATGCAAGGCCCTACTAGATCGGGGCCTTGCTTCTGGCCTTCTCTGCTTCCTCTCAGGCCCCTCTGCCCAGCTTGTTGTTCTCACCACTTTGGCCTTCTGGCTGTCCTCAAGCTGCAGAGGCCTTTTCTGCCTCAGGATCTAAAAGCTTCCAGGGCCCCAGGCCTGGAACACCCTCCCCCACTTCTCTAAGGGTGACTCTACCCCTGCAGGGGTTTGAAAGCAGAGAGCAGTCTCCCAGGTCCTTTCTAGTCTATCACATGCTTATTTCTTTCATACCACCGCATCTAATTACCCTGTTTATTTATTTATCCCCTTGGGCAAGAACCAGTCTGGTAGAGTTCACTCCATCATCTTGTGCATCCAAGACAGGGCTAGCACTTAGTAAGTGCTCAATAAGGATTTGCTGAATGAATGAATGATGAGGGTGGAGGCTGTCTGGCATTCCCCTAGAGGATAGCTCTGTGAAGTGGAGCCTGTGACTGATCTGTTCAGGGCTTTAGCCCCAGTGCCTGGGGTTCAGAGAGGTTAAAAAATGTGCAACTGCTGTTAAGGGAGCCAGGATTCAAATGCAGGTCTATTTGACTCCAAAGTTCATGCTCTGGGCCACAGCACACCCAGGGAAAAGGGTCAAATGTTTTTGGGGACGAAGGTGGGGAGAGAAGACAGGTTGGTGACAAAGCTCCTCGGGGATTGGAATATTTTCACCAAATCCTGACAGTCCCTTCTTTCCCATCCTGCCAGCAGATTCAGCTGGGGGAGGGGAAGGAGATGTCAACCCCTCCCTTCCAGAAGCCTTTACTGAGCAACTAAGGGCTGAGGCAGCCTCAGCCCCCGTCAGGCCCCACCTTATCATTTCATCTCCACCTCCGGAGGAAAGAAGGGGAAACCAGCCTTGCTGAGCACCCTCCCATGTATGTCTCTCCCCCTCACTCTGGGCTGTTATCTTGCTGAATCTACACCATCTCTCATGAGAGAGATGTATTCTGAGCCTGATCTTATAGAAGAGGAAATAGCTCAGAGACATTAGGTAACTAACAAACTAGTAAGCCACCAAGCTGAGAGTTAACGCTGCGATTTGAACCTAAAACTCATGCTTTTTTTCCATTACACCACAGCTATTTCTGAGACTTACTGGATGTCTCCTCAAAGGGTAAGGATGTTACTTCTGCTTCCCTCCCCCAAAGGTCTGGCCCCTTGCTGGGAAGCTGGCGCAGGGTCTTATTGGGTTAGAGAGCCAACCTGTGGTTTGTCTGGGGGTGGGGAGGGCACCCAACCCTTGCTCCTGGCATTCAAGGCCCTTTGCAATTTGCAGCCACAGTCTCCCTAGCACTCTTTCCCACAGTTCCCTTCACTGTCCCACTCACTCCATCCGGCCCTCCATACTTATTTTTGGTTCCATGACTTTGCCAGCATACTCACGCCCCTCACCAGGGAATGCCCCCTTCTCTACCCATGCAAGCCTGACACTTCCTGATTCCTCATACCTACACTGGCATCTCTGTTCTCTTCCATCACTACCACCCCCCAACTCCCCAGCACACACTGTCTGGTCCCGTAGCTTAGAGCAGATCACCTCCCTGCTCCTCCTTCACAATGATATAGAACAGTGGGCACTTAACTGAGGTCTCCACAAGCAGTTGCACACTAAGCACTTTAAGTGTATTAACTCATTTCCTCCTCACAAAATCTTAAATTGGTGCTATGATTTTCTCCATTTTAACAAACGGGGAAACTGAAGTACAGAGAGGTTAAGAAAATAGCCCAAGATCACACAGCTTCTAACAACTTCCTCATTGCCTCCAGGCTGAAAATAAAGTCCAAGGAAGTCCCACAAGGCTCTTTGTGATCTCTCTGGCCTCATCTCCCACCTCCCCACACTCCCAACCTGCAGCCATAGAGCTATTTATAGTTTCCCAAAGCTACCTCCTGTCTCACCTCTCCCCGCCTTCCCCCACGCTGTTCCCTCTGCCTGGCGTCCCAGCTCTGTGAAGCCTCCCCATTAGCCCTCCCTTCTTTTCCGCTTCCTGTGGACCTTCACCTCTCTACTTTTATCAATTATTTCTTTGCCATTTTCTGTTCGCCTGTCAGTCTCCGCCACCAGAGCGAGATCTCCTTGACAGCAGCGAGTGAATGAATGAATGAAGCTCACCGTTGCCAGCGAGGCCCCCTCCCATAGACAGACCAGAGGAGGACCCAGGCTCGGCCTCCACCGCTTCTACTTTGGGATAGCCGGGCCCAGAGAAGGCTCAGAGCTGGCTTCAAGGCGGGGTGGTCAGCCCTCAGAGGGGCACCTTCTGGAGCCTCCAACGCAGACAGGCAGGTGGGGGCAGGGCGTGGGCGCGGACACACCCCCCGCAGTGCCGCCGGCGCCCGGCAGGGGGCGCGCCCCGCCGACCCACGCCCCGCCGCGCGCCGGGCAGGCCCCCTCGCGCACGCGCGCTGCCGCGGGCGGAGGATCCGGGCCGCGCTTCCTCTCGCCAGGCCTGCGAGCTTCCTCCCAGCGGAGCCCCGGGCTGGCCGAGGTTGGCCGCCGCCGCCGCGCCCGCCGCCGCCCTCCCGCTCCCGCCCCACCCCGCGCCCTGCCCGGGGGGTCCTGCCGGGGTGGGGTCCGAGCGCGGCGACCGCCCGGCCTCGCCGCCGTCGGGGCCGTCCCTCCCGCCGCAGCCAGCCTGTGGCCGCCGGAGCCTCCGGGGCGTGGAGCGCGGGGAGCCCCCGCGGCCCCCGATCGAGCGCCCGGGGTGGCCCCCGGCAGCAGGCGCGACCCTCCAAAGTCGAACCTTGGTAGCGGCGTTCGGAAGCGAAACTCTGCGGGGGCCGCGCCGGCTACATTGTTTCCTCCCCCCGGACTCCCTCCCACCCCCCTTCCCCCGCCTTTCTTCCCTCCCCGACCCGGGCCGCGCGGCCATCCCCCTGCCTCGGTCTGGCCGTCCCTCCTCCCCCTCTGCCGGTACCCGTACCTCTTTGTACCGCACCCCCGAGGACCCCTGCGCCCCTCCCCTCCCCCCTGGCCGCATGGACCGTCCCGCAGGCCGCTGATGCCGCCCGCGGAGAGGTGGCTCGGACCGCAGCGCCCCGAGAGAGGTGAGTACCCGGCAGCCCAGGAGGAGGGGGGCGGCTGAGTGTCACCAGGAGGGAGGACGGCGGAGGTCGCCCGTCCCGCTTCTATTGCTGCTGCTGTCGCGTCCACTCCCCTCCCCCATCTCCCTTATCCCCTCCTTCCCGGCTTCGAATTCTCCCGGGAGTCCCTGTCAGACCCGGACTGGGAGGGGAGCGCACGAGAGAGCCGCACAGACTTGGCGCAGGCCGACCCGAGTGCCCCCTGTGTGGAGCTCGGGGGTGGGGGGGGGCCGGTGGCTGGAAACTGGAGGGAAAGGGCCAGCATGGGCCGGGGCCCTGGAGGATGGATTAGACTCCGTGGGAGTATGCACTTCGTGCCCAGGGCCTCCCTGCAGGTGTCCTGGCCTGCTTGGGTCTGACCCCTTCTTCATTCCCCACCCAGGCCTTGCTAGTCCTGGCAGTCCAGGGCCCAGCCACCTCTCTTGAACCCTGCCAGAGGCCCAGGTCCAGGGGCTGAGCCTATGACCCTCTGTCTCCCAGAAGACCAGGCCTAAGCCAAGGGACCTCTGACCCTTGGGTGGGGAAACTGGGCAGGGCCTCGGTCCTGAGTGCAGGTGACACTGGGCATTAGCACCATGCCCTCACCTCCTGACAGCTTGGTCAGCCCATTCTCCCCAGTTTGCAGGGCCCAGGCCAGCTGTCAGGAAGGGGCGTGTCCAGCCACCAGATCCTTGGAGCTTAGCCTAGGGTTCACTTCCCCACCCATTTTATAGACCAAGGAACTGAGGCTCAAAAAGGAACTTGCTGCCCCAGGCCTTTCACAGATTAGCAGAGTTAGACCGCTGTCCTTTCTTCCCCAGCTTTGCAGAGCTGGACTGCCATGGAGGGGAGTCTGGAAGGCACTGTGACCCATGAGGGACTAAGGTCCCCAGACTGGCCCAGGAAGGATGGTGTGGGGTGAGCACATGCTCCCCTGCAGAGGACTGGAGAGGAGGGTGAGGGCTTCCGGCCCCAGCTCTGCCGGGTCTGGGCTCAGTCAGCGTCAGCACTGCCTGTGGGATTTCCCCTTGGTGCCTGAGGCCGGGCCCCACTGGCAGGAGATGTGGTAGGTGTGAGGGGCAATCTGTGGCATGGCGAGGATGTTGGGGTCCTGGCCCCTGGCTCTGAGCTGAAACAGCCTGGTGGTCAGTACTCCCTTCCTACCTCCCCAGCCCAGCTGGCACAGGAACAGGGAGAATGGGATCAGAAAGCGGGGAGCCTTGGCACCACTGGCAGCCCTCTCCACCTTTGGCATGGAGTATGATCAGAATGGGGACACCCACAGGACCCATGCCAGGCTCCCCCATGCCATGCTCCCTGGTCTGGCTTCAAGCTACTGTGTGTGCAGGGATGTGTTTTTCGTTTGGTTAGCTTGGTGCCTTCCTCCCTATCAGAAGTGGCTGTTCTCTCTACATCGTGTCGAGGGCAAGGAAAGACCAGACTTTCTCAAGCACCACTGCAGGGGACACCGGGCCCAGAGAGGCTGAGCCTCCATGGAGTATCCCACAGCAAGTGTTGGAGAGGGGGAGAGCTCAGCTTCCCCCAAAGGAGCACACACAGCGGATGAAGCTGGCATCCACAGTGTGACGTGGCTGCCCAAAACAGTTTTTAGGGAGGGTGGCCTAATTGGGCCAGGACAGCCTGGGTCCAGTTCTGGTCTCCATCTTTTGAGGGATTTTTAAAGACTTAACAGCCAGTTCCCAAAGAACAGGGGTATCTGGTCTGGGAAAGAGAAGGTAGGGAGAGAGTATTAGCCCTGTTCCTTGTGTGTCCTGTAGCCAAAAGGCTGTCCCACAGTGGAAGATGCTGGCAGTCTGTAGATGTCCCAAACACCAGGACCAGAGCTGGGGACAGGCTGGCCTTGGGGAAGCGAATCTGAGCTCATTGGAAGAAAACCACTTGTGTACTAATTCTGTTAATTCAGAACGTAACAAAACAGCACTACAGAAAATTTAGAAAACAAAAACCACCAACTATTTCTTCACCTGGCACAGTCACTGTTAGCATTTTGGAGTTTCCTACCAGTCTTTTCCTGATTTCTTTTTATTTCTTGCTGTTGTCAACCGAGTGTGCGAACCATGGCACCTTTTTTCATTTAACTCTGAGGCAATAGGCATTTTCTCACGTTCTGTACGGGTTAAGTAACTTTCCCTCTAAGAAGCTACAGAATATTCCAAATAGTTCTTCCCCAGCAACCTCACTCAACCCTGTTACTGAGCTCATGGGATGTTTCCCATCTGTAAGTGGGGGATGGTGTCGTAAGAAGGCTCCCTGCAGTCCACTGGTGGACCTGCCTTGACCCTGGGCCTAGGGTGGTCCCTGCCCGGGGGCCCTGAGAAGCTGAGGTTCTAGGCTCCTCTGGCCAGTGCCCTGCCCCACCTCCTGCCTTCCCCACTCCCCATCACCTTGTGACTGACTTGCCCTGGGGAGATGGGCTGTTGGTTGGTTTCCGGGGCCTGACCCCGCCCACCGCCCTTCCGGTCTCCCAGCATCAGAGTGAGTGGACGTCGGCCTCTTCTCTGAGAGCCCGGCTGCCTCTTGCCTCCCAGCCTGGCTACTTCCTAGGCCAACCAAGTATCTCCCTAGTGGGACCAGAGGCCTGCCTAGCCCCTTGGGGAAACAGACCTGGGCAAGGAACCCAGACATTCTGAGCCCCAACCCAGGGGCAGCCTTGGCAGCCTTATCTTGCTACCCTTTCCTAGTGGCCAGGGGAGAGAAGAAAGCTGAGAGGTTCCTCCTAGCTGGGAGTTGGAAGGGAACCTCGAAGGCCCACAAAGTTACCAGGGAACTCTCATGCGACCGTGTCCTCCTCTTCGGCTAGTGCCCCTAGGCCTAACCTGAGTGTGTTCTGCTGTGGCATGCCTTGCTTCCTTTCCCTCTGCCTTCTATGGAGGTTGGAGTACCTGGGAGTGCCCCCTCCCCCCGGGGTGCTGCCCCATGGACAGTGGGAGGAAACCTGTCTCAGCTTGGCACTGACTGGGCCTAAGAGACCTTAGCCCCAGATGACCCAGGGGTGGCCCAGGACTAACCTAGGCAGGGGACCCTCCCCAGGTGGTCCATTCAGTGTAGAGACCCCTCACCAAGTAACCTCAGGCTCTGGTTGCCAGACTTTTGGCTGTGGAGCGTCTCCTTCCCTCCTGGTCTCAGTGCCGGGCAAGTTGGCATTGCAGCTGCCCTCCTGTCTTGGAGCTCGGGCTGCGATGAGGTCACAGGGTGGGGTCCTCCCCAAGATGCTGGCCCAGCTGGGTGTTTCTCAGTCCCCTTCCCCCTAGGTTGTGGGACAGGATGGGTGGAGGAGGAGACTGCCCCCCACGCCAGGCAGGGAGCACTGCCTCCCTTCCTCCTCCCCTCTGGGTCCCTTCATCCGAGGGCTGGAAATAGAATCCGCTAAGTAATGATTAAAGTCAAATTCAGACCTAAAAATAAAGAGCTGGTGAAGGAAGAGCTAGTATGCTCCCTGCACGGCTGAGGGGCAAAGCGAGCAGGGAGAAGCTGGCTTTGGGTGTAAGCTTTTGCCCCCTGGGAGAGACCAAAGCCCACCAAGTGGGGGTGCTTTTTTATTGGGCATGAGACTGCCTGCAGCACCCATGGGTTGCAGATGGCACCAATTGGGCGGACCGCCAGGACCAGGTAGAGAATCCCATTTTTCCCATGGGGAAACTGAGGCCCAGGAGGGAGAAGCAGTTTGCCCAGCAACTGCCCATACCATACTTGTGGAAGCTCCCACTGGCAGGCGCCCCAGGCCTGGAGGCCCCTCTGCAGCCCAGCCTGCCCTTTCTAGCTGCTTGGTTTCTCTTCCTGGTTTTGAGGTGCTGGGGGGGAGGAGACAGCTTCTCATCACACATTAGCTGTTTTCTCCCCGGCAGGGCTGGGCCTCCAACCGCAGCTTCCCCCCTACCTGCCCCCCCTCCCCTTCCTTGGTCTGGGCCCAGAGTGGAAGGAGCTAGGAGGAGAGACTGCCGGGTGTTCCCCTGCCTGTCCTACCCCCAGCTGGGTTGGAAGCCTTGTGGGCAGGTGAAAGCCTGGGTGTCATCTGACCCCTGCCTACCCTGGCTGCTGCTTCTCGGCCCCGCCCACTCGAACACTTGGTCCTTACCCAGCCCCATGCAGTGTAGCCTGTGCTGCCCACATTCAGGAACACACAAGGGGAGAATGAAGGTCCCCTGCTGACCAGTAGAGGAGACCAGATGCAGGGGTGGGGTGGGGGACTGTGGTTTGGACTCCCCGGTAGGGCTGGTAGGAGCTCAGAAGTTGGGGATCTGTGTCAGCCGGGGCAGCCAGGAGGGCTTCCTGGAGGGGGAGGGCCCATGAAAATCAAGAAGCATTTGAGGAAGAGGTCTGGTGGGGCAGAGAGGTCCTTGGAGCTTTTGCTCTCTCAAGAATGGCTGGTTTCTCTGTGTGAGGCAGAGTACAGCAAGCAGTGGGCATAGAGTTAACCCGTGCTTCCCAGAGCAGGGGTGGGGGGAGGAGGCATGCTGCGGGCAGACCTCCCCTCAGCTCCGGCCCAGCCCCAGCCTCCAGCCCTCCCACCCCTGCCTGTCCATTCTCAGGCTAGGCCCAGGGAGAGGTAGGAGGTTTTCCCTCCTGACCAAGGTCCAGACCAATGTGAGTTCCAATCCCTGCTCTCCCTCTTGGAAGCTGGGTGACCCTGGCAGGTTGCTTCCTCCTCTCAAACAAGGATGAACAGTACTCGCCTCACAAGAACTGTTTTGTGAGGGTTAAGTAACTAACCCTGGGTCAGTAGGTCTCATTCCTGTACTTTCATTTTTACAGTCCTCCCTGCTGGGGGTGGTTGATACCCCTTCCTTCCTCCAGTGGGTAACAAGTCTTTCTGTCCTGCCTTTCCATTCTGAGCTGTGTGCTCTGCTGGTCCCAGTTCTGAGATAAGGACCAGGAATCTGGAGGCCAAAGTTCTAGACAGCTCATGGGTCTCTGGGCCTCAGTCTCCCCATCTGTAACCTGGTGAGGGGATTTGGGGATAAGGGACATGAATGCCGCGTGGCGTATAAGGGTTCATTGAAGGTCAATTCTGAAAGGCTGTACATAAATGTATGCAAATGAAGAGACCTAGACCACAGCCTGCGTCTAGGGGAATTGGGGGGTGGGAAGGGGCCTGGGTGAAAGCCCTGGGGAGACCCGGAGTCCCTGCTGCCCAGCGCATGGAGGTAATTAGGCTCCAGAGCAGTAATTAGAAACCTTTCTGGGCCAGGAGTGGCAGCCTCAAGCCGCAGTGGTGCTGTGGGAAGAGGCTCCCCTGTTAGCCTCCTTTAACCCCAGTCCCCACAGTTCCCCAAACCATTAGATGGGATTTCTGGTCCCACTGAGCCATTGGGTGTAGGAAAAAAGCCAGCGGGTTCCTGATATTTGGTTTTTAACATTTTTTCAACCATTAAACTGGCCCCTGGCATTAGGGCAGGGGTGCTGAGGGTGAGGAATCCCTGGGGGTGGGGCAGCCTTCCCACCCCCAGGGAGGCTTAGGCATCTCCGAGGGTCTCGAGCCCATTTCTGCTGCTGCAGTAGGGGTACTGAGGGTGCTGGGACTACCTGCTGGGGCCGCTGGGGCCCCAGGTATAGGAGTGCCATCAGCCTGGGCGCCCTTTGCCAGGGAAGGTGCTGCATAACCAGGGGTGGGGCTGATTTTATTGTTGCCAAACCAGCCCTGCTACTGGGTGCATACCCGCCCTCCTCAGAAGCACTGCCCCTCGGTGGGGGTGGAGGGCCGTGCCTGCACCTGAAGCTTAATTCTGCCTGTATCTGTCCTGTGACCCATAGGAAACTTCTGGGCCTGGGATGAAAGCCTTCTTGGACTTCCACCTTGAGCCCTCTTCTGCCTTAATTAACAGTGGTTGGAATCGTAGTCCTGGCCTGCTCCAGCACCCCGCCTGGCCCCTCCAATTGCTTCCACTTGAAATCCTTCCAGATCCACCGCCCTCCCCGTCTTCCTGGAAGCCTTCCCAGATTGCCCTGTCTGTCCTCAGTCTATTGAGGCACTGGGCACCCCAGGCCATGATTGACCATCTGCTAGCCAGGAGGACAGTAGCCAGTTCTGCATTTCCTTGGGGTTCCCTGTGCCTGACCCAGGGCTGGGCTTAGAGGAGAGACCAATGAGTGGAGTTCTTGGTTCCCCAAGGGTGGGACCTCTGGGGACCTTTCCTCCTGCCCACCCCCAGCACATCAGACCTGGGCTGGCACTTAGGAAGGCTCTTGAGACACCGGCTCAAAGAATGGGAAGGCACAGTGGTCCTGCCTGTCGTCTCTGGAGGCCACGGCCCCATGTTCCCCCAGGTCTCTTGTGCACTTCCCTTTTCAGTGGGTATTTTTAGCTGGGCGTAAACAGTTACTGAAGGCTCCCACGCCTCATTAGGCACTGGAGGTTTGGCAAGGGGGGCAGGGCGGGAGCCCCTCAGCATGTACCTGGCTTGGGGGTCCACCACTGCCCTGAGGGAAGAGAAAGGGCAGACTAGGAGTTTCTGGGCTCCCGAAACTCCACACACACACCCTTCCACACCCCCTGCCTGGGCTCCCAAGAAAGGCCTGCCTGAGGCCGCAGCCACTGACCTCAGCACTTGGGCACAATGCCCAGCCTGTTCCCGGGACCCCAGCACAAAGGCTGCTGGGAGCAGGGTTTCAGGCCGGAAGTCAGGGTGAAGCATTGGCCCTGCCACATCCCAAGCCCCCTGTCCCCTAACCCTGTGGGGGTGGGGTGACAGCTGCTGTCCTTCTTTGGCGTTAAAAATAGTCCTATCAGTTATGAGAACATCAGACTGGGGCCTGGGCATCGTGCAGCCCTTTTCATTCATTCGTTCATTTATTCAGCACTCATTTACCAGAGCAGCCGTTCTGGGTCCAGACATGAGTCAGGCCCCATCTTTCCCCCTGCAGAGCTCCCAGCTGCCCTAAACCACAGGCCATGGCGGGAGGTGCTTGCGGGAGCACAGGGATGTGTGAGAGGCCACGGAGGCCCAGAGCAGCCAGCACAGCTGAGAACCAAGGAAGGCTCCTGGCAGAGGTGCTTTTTAAAAAGGCAAATAGCTCAAAATAGCAATTGTGCAGTGAAAAGTGAATTTCCCTTTTATTTCTGATTCCTACTCCCCCCTTCCTGTCCCAGGGCAACCTCTATTATAAGTTTCCTGTTTTTCCAAAGATAATCTATGCCTATCTGAGTTTATATATGTATTTTATGTCCCCTTTTGAAAATACAAATGGTGGTATATCATAGACGATCTTCTGCACCATGCCTTTATCCCCAGCTTTTTATTTTGAATATTTCAAACCCACAGGAAAGTTGAAATAACAGTGGAGTGAATACCTGTGTGTCCTTCACCAGTTCTTAACATTTTGCCACATTTGCTTTATCTTTTCTTTTATATACATACACGTATATATATGTTTTTTGTGGGGTTTTTTGGCTGACTTATTTGAGTATTATCTGCAAACCTATCTTTCACCCCCTTCATACGTTAGCATGCATCTCTTACATAAACACAATACCACGATCACGCTTAAGGAAATGAGCGTTAATTCCATAATATCTACTATTTCCATTTCCCCAATTGTCCCCAAATGATTTAAGAATCCAGGCCAATTGTTTTGGATCTGTCTGATCACTTCCTCCGGCTCTGGCAGGAGCACCACACAGGCAGCGTGTCCTCTTCCCTGCAGCCTATCAGGAGGCACGTAGCATTTGCTTGACCCGTGATTGGTGATGCTTAATTTGATCTCTCGGTTAAGGTATCTGCCAGATCTCCCTACTGTGAAGATGCCTTTTCCTCTTTCTAATTAATCTGTGGGGTGGTTCTTGGAAGCTGGGTCACTTGCTGTTTTCACTCCCTATATCACGGAGACTGTTCTGTACCAGCACCTAGCGGTCCCCTCCGTCTCCTTTGCAGCTGGTGGGATGCCTGGTCTTTTTTTTTACTCTGTCCCCTACTAATGGACATGAAGTTGTCTCCCAGTCTCTGGCTACTATGCACAGCACTGCAGGGACTATATCCTGCTGCATTTTTCTTCGGCATGTGTGCAATAGAAAAGATTGTTCAGGAGAGCCTGGAAGGTTGAGTGGAAGTTCCTTGGGTAGAGTGGGGAAGGCATGTCAAGATGGGGAAGTAGGTGGGGCACAGCTGTCCTGGGAATAGCTGGTGGGACGTGAGGTCAGGCTGAGGAGTTTTAGAACCAGCAAGTCCCAGAGAGGTCAGGTGACTCTCCCAAGGACACACAGCAAGTTGGCATCAGAGCCTCTTGACTCCCAGGCCAGTGTTCCTGCACAGATCCCAGGAAGGGCCCCCCTCTGTGCCTGACCCAGGCAGGATAGTGGAGGCCTAGGTTTGTGGTGGCCCCTCCCAGCGACTCTGGCTCACCGCCTCAGGCGGACCTGGAGGGGAGCTCCAGCCTGGCCACTGGCTGGCAGGCTGCTGAGCCATCCTGGGCTCATGACCTCGCCAGGGAGAGAGTCAACAGCTCCCACTTGCAGGGTTTCTGCGGCAAGGCAGGCATTTTTCCCCGGGAGCTCAGGGTCATCACCAGCCCGTTGTACAGATGGGAAAGCTGGGGTTAATGCCTCCCTCTCCTTTCCAAAGCTACATGGTCCTTCTAAGCCCAGCTTCTGGAGGAAGCTCACCCTGGCCCCTCCTGGGCTTGCTCTTCATCTGAGTAAGTCCCCTCCCCACTGTGGCCCTCGTGGGTGCTTCTCTCTCCTTCTCCCATTCTTACTCTGAGCTAGGCCTGTGTCTGAGCCCGACAACTCCTGGGGACATGGTGGGGGTCACGGACGGCGGGGAGGACTGGCCAGTGGCTCAGGCACGTGGGACATGCAGAGCACGAGAGGCTGCTTACTTGCAGGGTGACCTCAGGCGGGTCCCCTCGCCTCTGGGCCTTGCTCAAGGCCCTCATCTGTGAAATGGGGGTGATAGTCTCTCTCAGCCTCTCGGAGTTGTTGTGAGGATTCAATGAACCATAACGTGCCAAGGAAAGGGCCTGGCACAGAATAAGTGCTCAGAAAATAGGGACTGTTATTATTTTTTATTATTATCATCAAGTCGGTGGGGAGGCGGCGGCAGCAGCTGCAGGCTGGGAAGGGAGTGTTTGCAAACTGACAGCCGGGAGGGTGACTAACAGCACCGTGGTCTCCTGTGGCGGTGAGTCTCGGGGATGGGGAGAGCTTGCAGGGCCTCGTTTCAGAAAGGCCTGAAGGTTAGGGGTCCAGAGTTCAAGCTCTGGGCTGTCCCCCCTAACTAGCTGTGTGACTTGAGGCAAGTCGTTGGTCCTCTCTGAGCCTTGGCTTCCACTTCTATAAAATGTGGGTAAGAAGAGCTCACAGCTCTCCCCATAGTCTGCTACCGCAGGAGCTCAGGGAGAGGTCCCCAAACTCTTGGTGGTTCAGTCATGTGTATGGCTGCCTGGCTTCTGGGGCCTGGGCTGGAAGGGCTTTGTGTTCTGGAAGAAAGGGAAGCCCCTCTACCCAGGGAGATGTGAGAGGTGCATGCCAGGCCTGTACCAAATGCTTCCAAGTTTGGGGTCTCATTCTACTCCCTCTGCAGCTTGCCTGCAGGGGTTCTTCATCCTGTCTTTCAGGGTGAAGGGTCTGAGGCTCACAGGTGGAGTCATCTGAGCCCAGGTCTGCCTGATTCTAGAACCAGGTGTGAGGCCTGGAAGTGGTTGTCAGTCTCCTGGGCTCTGGCCAGCCACCCTCCCCCCGGTTCCTTTTGAGCTCCTGGATTACTGTCCCTCCTCCCACCCGGAACCTCCCAGGCCTCATCACACCAGAATCAAAGCCTGGGTCCTCACCTTGGCATTCGAGGTGCCCCATAAGCACCCTCTGCGCCCAGCAAGGTCTAAGACAGGCCCACTTGAAACAGTCCCCCCACCGCCAGCAGACTGACAAGGAGTGCCTGGGGTAGACTCTGGAACTTCAGGGTTCTTGAGCCCCAGAGGGACAGAGTCTGTCCGTCTGTCTCCCTCCCTCCCCTCTGGCTTCCAGCCAGGCCAATTTCTCATAGCTGTGCCTGTGTCCTGCCTGCTCCTTTGCTCTGGCCGTCGTAGCAACCTATGGTGCCTTCCTGGCTGGTCCTCTGCCTTTCAAAGCTATCCATTTGGCAGGTCAGCTCCAGTGCTCCCTCCTCCAGGAAGCCCACCTAAGCACCGCAGCCCTTGCTCACTTCTCACCCCAAGCACTTGCACTAAAATGCCGTCACTGCCTAGCCTGGAATAGGTGCCAGTGTCTGTGACAGAGCTCTTCTGTACTGTCATGAGCCTGGGACCCAGGCATGTGAAGAACTTTCTTCTCTCCTAACATACTGTGGCCATGGACAAGTCCCTGACCCTGTCTAAGCCTCAGTTTCCTCATCTGTAAAAAGGGGACAGGAGCCCTGAGACAGGTACAAGGGGGCTCTGGACTGTGTTTGGGAGGTGATGGTGGTAGAGGAAGTGCTGGGCTGGGCTCACAAAGCATGTGTGCAGGGCAGCGGGTGGCTTGCTGCTCTGGGGGTGGAGGGTTGGCTGGGGCAGCTCTCTTGGGGGTATACCTTCGTGCAGTAAACATATACCCCGAAAAGTGCACCTATCATAAGGGACAGCCCAGGGAATTACCGCCACAGTCACCCCAGCCTGTGACTGGGCTCGGACAATCCATATAACCAGCACCCAGGGGTCCCTTTGTGCCCCTTCTGGTCACTGTCCCCCTACAAGGGGTCATCACTCTCCTGTCCGCCTAGTTCAGTTTAGTCATTTTTGAACTTTGTACTTTCTCTGGCTTTTTGGTTTAACATCATGTTTAGAAATTCATCCATCTGTTGCTTCATAGCTGCTGTTTATATGGGTCGGCTCTGTGTGGCATCCATTCTGAGAATAAACACTTGGTGCGTTTTACTCTCGATGGGCATCTGGGAGTTTCCAGTTGGAGGTCAGGTGCAGAGAACGCTGCCATGAATGTTCCGGTGCCTCTCTCGCTGGGCGCGTGCACTGTTCTCTCGTGGGTGTATGCCTAGAAGTGGGAAGGCTGGGTCATGGGGCCGCTGACCATTCATTCAGCTTTAGAGATACCGGCTGGACAAGCATTCATAGGTGAGGGAGCTGGGAGGCCCAGAGAGGATGAGTTACTCTCCCAGCCCACGGCAGAGCTGCCCGGGGCTCCCTTCCTGCCCGCACCCCAGCTTGCTGGCCTCGGGGTTGGGGCTGATGGGGCAGGTGCTCTGTGCTACGACCCCTCCCAGCCTCCCTCACCCTGTCAGTCATTCTGTTGGGCCTGTGAGGTCCCCTCCAGGGTGGAGGTTGGTGGCCCCTCTCTCCCTGGGGGTCCCCACCCCTCATACTCCTGCCCGCCACCTTACCCAGGGCTCTTGGGAAAGACCCAGGGCTGGGAGAGCCTGGGAGAGACCTCGGCCTGCCGAGGCTGGAAAGGAAGGCCCTAGCCCCAGCCCAGGAAGCCTCTCATTCTCCTACAGGAAAGGAGGAAGAGCTCAGTGACTAGATGAGGCCTGACTCCTCACTTCCTGCTTGTTCTTCCCCCTACGTCCCCACAGCTCTAATGGTACCAAGTGACAGGTCGGCCTTCCTGTGACACGGGGACACCAGATCTCCTGAGAAGATGTCGGCAATACAGGTACCGCAGGGGCGGGGGCCTGGGGCAGTTGAGCGTCCCCCACCTTCCCGGGGGGCTGCTGAGCGAAGGAGGAAAAATGCGGGCTCAACCCCTTGTCCCACCCTGGCTTTCAACAAAGTGGCCCTCAGAGATGGAACACAGCACCAAGGCGGTGGGGGAATCTCAGCTGGAGCAACCGAGGATCCTCAGGGGGGAGGGTATCCCACCCTGGCTCACGAAGGCAGCTGAGCAGCTAAGAGGCTGTGACCTCCAGGGCAGGGGCTCAGGCAGGTGGGTGGAGAGGAGCCCAAGGCTGCACCCGCCCACTGCCGCTGCCCTGCAGGCCGCCTGGCCATCCGGTACAGAATGTATTGCCAAGTACAACTTCCACGGCACCGCCGAGCAGGACCTTCCCTTCTGCAAAGGAGACGTCCTTACCATTGTGGCCGTCACCAAGGTAATTGGGGACCTTCCACGCCCAGGCCCCCCACTCGCCCACCCTGGGGGTTTCCCTGCAGGGAGGAGAGGAGACTGAGCGTACCTGGGCCACCCTCTCCCCCAGGACCCCAACTGGTACAAAGCCAAAAACAAGGTGGGCCGTGAGGGCATCATCCCAGCCAACTACGTCCAGAAACGGGAGGGCGTGAAGGCAGGCACCAAACTCAGCCTCATGCCGTGAGTACCGCCGAGGAGGGGTGGGCATCTCCCAGCTTGGGGAGGAAGGAGGAAGGGGGCCCCTGGTCCTGAGAAGAGAATCAGAGGAAAACAGGGAGGCCAGGGTAAGGGGCTGGGGTGTATGTGCACCCCCAATGAGGGGAAGGGCATGGGTGCTGGACTTCTAGGAGGGCTGAAGAAAGGACATTCCGGGATGAAGGCTCAGCACATGCCAAGGTGGGGTGCGTGTGTCAGGGATGAGGAAGCAGAAGGAGGGCCTCGAAGCTGGAGCCAGGGGAGGGGCCAGACAGGGAGGACCTTCAGAGAGGGGGGCCTGGCAGGTGCTAGAGGAGGCTGTGGCAGGAGGTGCCGGGTCAGCACCCTTGGGATGCCATGACACCTGGCCTGGCTGTCCCCCAGCTGGTTCCACGGCAAGATCACACGGGAGCAGGCAGAGCGGCTTCTATACCCGCCAGAGACTGGCCTGTTCCTGGTGCGGGAGAGCACCAATTACCCTGGGGACTACACGCTGTGCGTGAGCTGCGATGGCAAGGTGGAGCACTACCGCATCATGTACCACGCCAGCAAGCTCAGCATCGATGAGGAGGTGTACTTCGAGAACCTCATGCAGCTGGTGGAGGTGAGGGGACCTCCCTGCTGGGCACGCCTCCCACGCTTCTGTGCCCCCAGGGGGATTGGGTACCCTGACTTGGGTTCTAGTCCCTCCATTTGTGGCTGTTGTGCAGCCTCTGTGAGCCCGCTTTTCCTCACGGCACGATGGACCGCCTGCTGCATGTCCTGCTTGCTCTCTGACTCCTCAGTGCCACCATAAGCAGGCTAGCATCATCTCCGTTTTGTAGACCAGGAAATGAAAGTTCAGAGCAGTTAAAGGGCTTGCCTGAGGTCACACAGCTACAAAGTGGGGTGCTTAGACTAGAATCCAAGTCTGCCGGATCCCAGAACCAACTGCCCTCCAGCCGCTCACAGGGCTGCATGCCCACAGGTGCTCTAGATGGATGTGTCCTTGTGAGCTGTCCACCTGGATGGCCAGGGTGCCGCAGCTCCTGTACCTGCCTGACATGTCCAGGTGCCCACCACCAGCCTCCATGGCCGGCTCTGCCTGGCCCAGTACTCACCCTTAAGTCCTGCCCAATGCAGAGGCCTGGCTTGGCCAGGGGCAGGAGAGGGCCTGGGCACAGCTGGCTAGAGCCTGGTGGCAGCCTCCAGGCCTGTGCCTCTGCCCCAGGACATTGGCAAGGCCCAGAGTGGCATCATGAACTGGATGTGCAGCGGCTTGGCAAATGGGCCACGGATCCAAGTCTGGAGCTTCCTGGATCCCTGCCCTGCTGGAAATAGGGAGCTCCTACCCCATAGCCCACCCTCCAGCATCTCCAGGCTGGGTGAGACCAGCCTCTGCCTCCCTCTGGTGGTCAGATGTGGGTGGTGCAGGTGAGCTGCCCGGGTGGGAGAGCCCAGTGGGGACTGGCTCTGAGAGCTCCGCCCTCCCCTCCCCAGCACTACACCTCGGATGCAGATGGGCTCTGCACTCGCCTCATCAAGCCAAAGGTCATGGAGGGCACAGTGGCGGCTCAGGACGAGTTCTCCCGAAGTGAGTGCCACCCCCACCCCAGCCCTCACGTGCCCATCCACCTCCCCCGATCCTATCAGCTCTGGAGAGTCCCCCACACATTATAGTGTCCAGTTTGCCTCTGTCGCCCTAGCCGTGACCCCCGCCCTGACCTCAGCACCCCTCCCCGACCCCTCTCCATAGGCGGCTGGGCGCTGAACATGAAGGACCTGAAACTGCTGCAGACCATTGGCAAGGGGGAGTTTGGAGGTGAGTGGGGAGGGGGAGGTGTGGGAGCCCCGGGAGGGGCCAGAGGACTGTGGGGAGTGCAGGGAAGAGCCCCCAACCCGTCTTCCTCACAGATGTGATGCTGGGCGATTACCGAGGGAACAAAGTAGCCGTCAAGTGCATTAAGAACGACGCCACTGCCCAGGCCTTCCTGGCTGAAGCCTCGGTCATGACGTAAGTTGGGGCAGGGGGTGCATGGGGATGTCACCCATGCCGGGGGTGACAAGAAGGCTATAGGCAGGCTCTGACCATACCTGCCCTGCCCCAGGCAACTCCGGCATAGCAACCTAGTCCAGCTTCTGGGCGTCGTCGTGGAGGAGAAAGGCGGACTCTACATCGTCACTGAATACATGGCCAAGGTGGGCACCTGCCCTGCCATCCAGCCCCTCCAGAAGCTGCCCCCAGATCCCCGCCATGCCCTTGGGCCCTGCTCCCTCCTCAGTCCCCTCCCTCCACCCAAGCTTTGAAGTCACCTAGGGCTCGGCCTCTGTCCTGGCTCATCATTTATTATCTGTGACCTGGGACAAGTCACGTTCTGTCTCCAAGCCTCAGTTTCCTCATCTGTGAAGTGGAGATAACCACAAAGCTTACCTGAGAGAGTTGTGAGAATTAAGTGAGATAATGCGTGAAAGTGCTGAGCACAGCGTCCAGCAGGCAGCAGGTAGAATCTAATGTTCATGCAGAGGTGACATCCTGACCCTTCCCCTGCTCCTTCTTTCTCCCCACACCTCCCTTGGGTTCCTTCATTTATGCAGCCCCCAGGCCAGTTCCTGAGGGCTGGAGGGCAAGTCTGACCTGTAGGGCCGGTTGGCCTGTCTGTCCTGCAGGGGAGCCTGGTAGACTATCTGCGGTCAAGGGGACGGTCAGTGCTGGGCGGAGACTGCCTCCTCAAGTTCTCACTGTGAGTGAAGCGGCCCCCGGGGGTCTGGGGACAGGGACCCCATGCCCTGCTATGGGAGTCCCCACCTGAGGGGACATGCCTGGCCTGCCCCCAGAGACGTCTGCGAGGCCATGGAATACCTGGAGAGCAACAACTTCGTGCACCGCGACCTGGCGGCCCGCAACGTACTGGTGTCCGAGGACAACGTGGCCAAGGTCAGCGACTTCGGCCTCACCAAGGAGGCCTCCAGCACCCAGGACACGGGCAAGCTGCCAGTCAAATGGACAGCTCCTGAGGCCTTGAGAGAGAAGGTGGGGCAGGCCTCTCTTCAGGGCCTGAGCAATGGTGGGCGGGGGTCCTGGGTCACCCCTCACCCCCTGATCCCCAGCACCTGACACTGCTTCCCCCACTCCCCATGGCAGAAATTCTCCACCAAGTCTGACGTGTGGAGCTTTGGAATCCTTCTCTGGGAAATCTATTCCTTTGGGCGAGTGCCTTATCCAAGAATTGTGAGTGTGGGGCCCGGGACAGGGGCTGGGAGGGGGCTTGGAGCGTGGGTGGGCTTGGTGGGGGACTGGGGTCTTGTCAGCCCTACCTCTCCAGGTTGGGGCTCCTCAGGAGCTTCTAGGCCATTTCCTGAACCCTGGACCTGAGGCAGTGCTGGAAGGGGGTCGGTGAAAAAGGGATTCTGGCCAACAGTTCCCTCTGGGATCTAATGCTGTACCGGCTCACACCCCTCACCGCCCACAGCCCCTGAAGGACGTTGTCCCTCGGGTGGAGAAGGGCTACAAGATGGACGCCCCCGACGGCTGTCCGCCCGCCGTCTATGAGGTCATGAAGAACTGCTGGAACCTCGACGCCGCCAAGAGGCCCTCCTTCCTGCAGCTCCGCGAGCAGCTCGAGCACATCAAAACCCACGATCTGTACCTGTGACCGCCTGGCTTGGCCCAGGTCATGGGCCCGTGGGGACTGAACCTGCCTAGATGTGGACCTGGGGCCCCCTCCCCACTCGCTGGCCCACACCTGAACTGAGCCCCAGCAAGCCAGCGGGCTTCTCCTCTGTCCCAGCCTGCGTCCCTCTGGCACCTTCTCTCACGGACCCACCGGTGGGGCCTGGGGAGCCCTGCTCCAGGGGCCAAGGAGGCAGGAGGCCGAGGAGCGGGAGGCAGATCCCTTGCCACGGTCTTGCTTCCCCAGCCTCCCATCTCTCGCTTTCTTAGAGTTTTATTCCTTTTCTTTTTTGAGATTTTTTTTCTTGTGTGTTTTATTTTTTATGATTTTTCAAGATAAGGAGAAAGAAAGTACCCAGCAAATGGGCATTTTACAAGAAGTACGAATCTTATTTTTCCTGTCCCGCCCATGAGGGTGGGGGGGCCAGGCCCCTCTCTAGGGACCCACTGTCCCACCCTCGTTCCCCATGCCGTGTCCCGTGTCCCGTGTCGCCTCGGTCGCCCCGTGTTTGCGCTTGACCATGTTGCAGTGTTTGCATGCGCCCGAGGCAGACATCTGTCAGGGGCTTGGATTTCGTGTACCGCTGCCGCCTGCCCACCGCCTCGCCTTGTGAGATGGAATTGTAATAAACCACTCCATGAGGACACCGCTGCCGGCCTCGGCGCTTCCTCCGCCGAGCCTGCCTGTCCTGCCCGGTTCCTCTTCCACCCCCACTGTGCCATCATGTCCATCCCCCTGTCTCTGTGAGTGGGGCTGTGCTTGCCCTGTTTGTGGGGAGGGTGGGAAGCACGGCTGGGAAATGTAGCCGCCGCTTTGTGTCAGCTGCACGAGCGAGTGTCCTGTGTCTGCCCATGGGCAAGCTCGCGCCGCCCGCTCCCTCCCCACTGTCCTGCTGTGGTACTGGCCTGGTGCCGGCCGACTTGGAGCCTAGTCCACAGGGTGCTGGTGGGGGCTTCCAGATGCCTCTCTTGCCGAGCTATTCAAGCCTTCAGTACAAGAAGGGCTGGAGCCAAGGATGGGGGTCCCAGACTTGACTGGATGGGGGGTCCTAGTTGCCCTCTTTGTTCAAGAGTGAGAACAGTGGTGGGCCCGGGAGCTGCGTGGGGTCCCCTGGCTGGAGATAAGATAAACTAGAAAGTAATGGGAAAGGAGAGGCTCTGAGCGTCCAGCAGTTCTTTGAGTCCACCTAGGATGTAACAGCCTTGCCCTGTCCCCAACCTGCCTGCCACATGCCAAGCCCTGTGCCCTGCTGGGCTTTGCAGGGTCTATGGATGGGAGAGGGTGGAAGGACCCATGCCCTGCCCTTAGGTACCTTCCAGTAGGAGAGAGCAGTGTCCATGCTTTAAGTGGAGCTGAGAAACTCCAAAGTTGGGATGGGGGACTTAATTTGTTCACTGAGGCAGGCTGGGGGGGGGGGTCACTTGGCCAGTGAGGACTCTGACCCTTCCTCTGTCTCCTGGATTGCTCCTCACCCTCCCTGCCAATTCCAGCCACGATTCTCCCTCTCCTGGCCCAGTGCACAAGCTCCTTGCCTCCTCCAGGCATATTTTCTGCACACTGCCTGATGAATTTTCTAAAACCAGACCATTCATTTGACACTGCTGTGTGCTAGCACTAGGTTACAATAGTGTGCAAAACAGACCCTTGTGGAGTTCACAGTGGGAAGACAGACAATCGGATAACCATACATACACACAGCTGAAAAGGGCTATGAAGGAAACAGCTTAGGGACCTGGTCTTGTCTGTCAATTAGGGAGGGCTTCTTGGAGGAAACAGCATTTAAGCTGAGGTCAGAAGGATGAACAGGAGGTAACAGGATAGCAGCATTCCAAGAAGAGATGGGGAGACTGGAGGGAGGATGCATATTCCAGAATCTCAGAGAAGACCTGTGGGAATGTTGACAGAGTGCAGAGCAGTGGGGGCAGGGGGACCTGGAGAGGTGAGACTGTGGCAAGGCTTTTCTCAAGCCAAGAGCCATGGGGAGCCAGTGACATGTTTTAAACAGGAGGTTGGTGTAAGGTATGTAGTTTTGAAATAATGCTGCTGGCTGCCAATGCAGAAGGTTTGGGGAGTCAGCAGATGCAGAGTGGCCAGTGAGAACTAACTTAGGTGAGAGATGACAATGGGAAGTAGCCAGACTCCAGAGAGATGTTAGAGGTAAAACTGACCAGATTTGGTGATGGATTCACAGAAAGGTGAAGGGATGGGAGGAGCCACAGCCAGGCTGGACCTCATAGCAGGAAGGACGGGGGAGGGCAAAAGCAGGAGCCCTTCTGAGCTACAGAACCAGGATTTGCAGGTTCCCAATCCCCAGAAGAAACAGGAGTTGTATTAAGGGCATGTTGAGTTCTGTGCCTCGCTTTGAAACTGCCAAGAGATGCTGCGTAAGTGGTGGAACCAGAAGACGAGAGAGAAATTTGAGTTAGTGTTGGGACTGAAGCTGAGGCCATGGGCAAGGCCGAAGTTGTTGATTAGGCAAGGCAGCCCAGAGCTAAGGAGGAAACCTGCAGTCTCAGGAGGGAAGAGTTTCAAGAGGGAGGAGTCGCCAGGGCCTGGGGCTTCCCGGAAGACCGGCATCTACGAGTGACTTTTAGCCACGAGGAAGTCAAGGTCACAAGGAAGTCGGTGACTCTTCTGAGAACTGTGTTTGGCAGGGATCTCACTAAATCCAGATTACAAGGGCTAGAGGAGGATGGGTGTGAGCAGAGTAGGAGGGTCAGCAATCTTTTTAGAAATTTAGCTGTGAACGAAAGAAGACGAGAATTAGAGATGTGGGAGGGTTTTTGAAGATGGCAGACTTGAGCAAATCTGGCTGCTGAGAAATAGAAGTTTGCCTCTGGATCTTGTCTGAATACTGAGGGAACAGAAGATAGGGAAGGGGATGGTTGTGTGGACGGTGGAGGCTTCCAGAAGAAAAGGCTGGAATCCAGAACCAGGGGGGAAATGGGCCTGAGAGGAGAGAGGGACTGTCCTTCCAGCGAAGACTGCAGGGAGGGAGAGAGCTACACAGTGGTGCACTGGTAAATGCTTGACAGCCCAATCCTGGGGGATGGGGGAATGTGTGATTTAGGGTGTCTGCTGGTAGCCTTGGTGGTTTCAACCTGTTTCAGCTGAGTGAGGAGGGGGTAAGTGGCAACACTCGCCAGCAGCAGATCCCAGATTGCAGGTTCAGATCCCTGGGACCTCCCGGTAAAAAAAAAAAAAAAAAAACAAACCTGCAATGGTGCCTGAGCCCACGGGGTCACAAAAGGGACCAGGCAGGCAAGAGAACTGGCCAGGTGTTAGGACCAGTGGGATTGAAGGGCTGATGGGGCCTGCAGGGATGCAGGCCTGGGTGGCTGCATGTTCTGCTGCTTTCCACCTGGTGGTATGTAAGTCCTACTGCCCCCACCCCCATCCTTTCATTTCTCCCTCCCTCGTTTCCCCCACCCACCCCACCCCCGTCTCTCTTTTCTCTCACCCTTCCCTTTTCTCTCCTGCTCTGAGCTGGCCGCTGGCCACGCAAAGATGAGCAAGGCACAGTTCCCACCCTCCGGAGCTCACAGACAAAGGGGGGAACCCGCTTAAGACCCAGCTTGGGGCCCAGAAATAGGGTGGGGTGTTGCCCTCTGGCCAGCACCCGGTGAGGCAGAGGCGGCAGCAGGGGCAGGGCAGCGCCTCAGACACCTGGAGGGCAGGCAGGGGCAGAGGGCGAGCGCATTCCTGGTAGAGGAAGGGCACTGCCCGGACACAGGCGGTGAGGTGTGGCAGCCATTGAGGGCTGGGAACTGTGGGTGCTCAAGTGTGACTGAGCTAAGGTGCCAAGGGGTGTGGCTGGAGAACAAGAAGGCAGAAGAGAAAGCAGGGCCCAGCCCCCACCCGGCTTTGTCCGCCCTGCTCAAGACTTAGTGTGAAAATGATTAGGAGCATTTAGGACAGGGGAGGAACAGGATCAGGTCTGCATTTTAAAAAGTGTCCGCTACTTTCTGGCCTGGGGTGGCGGGGGAGGCTCAGAATGGAGGCAAGGAGACAGTGGGGAGGCTGCAGCCATTCAGGCGAGAGGTGACCGATGGTGTCCGGGGCTGGGGAAGCAGGGGAGAGGATGGTGACCACAGCTGATGTTTCCCCAGCCCGCACTGTCTGCCAAGCCGCGCTAAGCGCTTCTCTGCGTTATCTCAAGTAAACCCCCGCAACGACTCTTGGAGGTAGATGCTGTTATCCCCCTTTCTTACAGATTGGAAACTGAGGCTTGGAGAGATTAAGGAACCAGGTTACACAGTGTGAAAGTGGCAAGAGCAAATTTCAGAGCTTGCTACTGGTGGGGTGTAGGGGACGAGGCAGAGGAAGGAACCTGGGGGCACTCCGTTCTCTGGCATGATGGGTGGGGGTGGGTGGGGTACTGTGAGGGGAGCCCCAGAGGACGACTGGTGGGGGGCTGGAGAAGGGCTCAGTTTGGACACGTTGCAGCTAGGGCCTTTGTGGCATCTCAGGAGAGATGCCCCTGGAGAGGCAGACCTTCGGGCCTGTGACTCCGGGAATAGACTGGGCTACATAAAAAAATTTGGGAATCCTGGACACAACACTGGTGCTCGAAGCCAAGGGTGTGGATAACCTTGGCCAGGAAACACATGGAGAGTGAAGAGAGGAGCAATCCCCGAGGAAGGCCAATGTAAGAGGCACAGGAGGGGGTGCAGCCAGGGGTGGGAAGAAAGCAGGTGGGCGCTGCGAGGGACCCTTCTCAGCACAGGGAAGGGGATGCTTTAAGAACCGGGTGAGGGGGTGTCTTTCACGTTGCAGAGTCTGGGGAGGTCAAATTTGAGAAGTGTCAAGCAGGTGCAGAGAACAGGGGTCTTCAGTGGTCTGGCCAAAGCAATTTTTTTTGGGGGGGCGGGGCAGAAACCAGAAAGCATCTCCAGGACGGAGTGGGAGGCAAGGGAGCAGGGACAGAGTAGGACCCTTTAAAGGCTTGCCTGAGAAGGGGAGTGGGGAGAGCAGTGGAGGTTTGTTGAGGGCCTAGTGTGGAGAAATGGATTTTTCTCTTTTAGCATGACCTAAAAAATTTTTATTTACAACCTAAACTTTAATGAGTTCAGTAATGAGCCTACTGGGAACTTATAAAGTACAGCAAAGCGTGAGCTATCTAGAATTCTTGGCAAATCAGTCACTCTGGAAAACCAACCTTTATTTGGATGAAAATATTTGAAATATAGGGTGTCTTACCTTTTAAAGACTTTTATTATGGAAATTGTCAAACATAAAAGTAGGGAGAGTAGGATAGTGACCGTGTGTGCTCACCATGAAGCTTCCGCAGTTATCAACTCAAGGCTGATCCTGAGTTGCCTACGTCCCACCTGGTCCCCCAACCACTGGAGTATTTTGAAGCAAATCACAGACATTATATCAATTCATCCATAAATCCTTAATATGTTTCTCCAAAAGATAGACCTTTTTTTTTTTTT